>PVIR01032789.1:0-18284 GCA_004026965.1 Petromus typicus
CCTCAGCCTCTGAGTTTCTTTTCTGAGGACATCCCATCCCCTTGGTCACCTGCCTATTTTCTGTTCTTTCTTCTGCTAGATTCTCCCTGGAGTTTCCTGAGACACACTGCAAGGAAATTTCTGGAGACAACCAATGGCGGAAATGCCTTTATTTTACCCTGACACTTGATCAGTGTCCTTCCTACATACAGAATGCTAAGGTGACAATTTTATAATTGGATGGCACGTCTCTTTTACTTTTATTTTCCATTGCTGCTATGGGGAAAACGTCTTTTCTAATTCTTCTTTGTACGTGATCTACTTCTCACTCGAACCACCTCCAAAAATCTTTTGAAATCTCTTCTTATGTCTAAAATCTCACAATGGATTTGCACTGTCTGTCTTTAGTTATTGTGTGTACCCAAGGGACAGAACTGTTTCAGTCAATATTGGATATTTTAAAAATGATTCTCTAATATTTTTCTCCTCTGATAATATTTATTTTAATTCACCTCTCTTTCTAGCAGGTCTGTTACTGAAATATTGCAACCCTTAAATAAAATGCCTAAACTCACTTGATTTTATGCTTCCCTGTACCACACTGCCATCTGTTATGTAACCTGGGATATTATTTACTTTATCCTCCAGCTCATGTAATTTACCTTGCTGTTTTAAGAAATAAAGTAAGTTAGCTTTCCATACCTATTGTTGTCCTTTTTCTTTCTTTTTTAATATAGGTAAAATGTCAACCTCTGTTTTTTCTGTAGATATTAACTATGCATTTCAAAGATTTTTCTTACACATCCAATCCTGTTTCTGCTTTTTCTGTGTTCATCTTCACAGTGAAAGTTTTTCTCTAAATGTTTGCTGTGCTTGGCTATATCCCCTTCTCCTTGCATCCATGAGGCTCATTACTCAGTGTGCGGTACCGTAGACAGATGGAAAGTCAGGCAGGGTGGACAGAAGTGCTGTGGGGCCATATTTGTTTTCTTGCCCTCCGAGTCACTTGGTCCCATCAGATCCTCCTCCATCTACTACATAAATGTGTGTGTGTGTGTGTGTGTGTGTGTGTGTGTGTGTGTGTGTGTGTGTGTGTGGTTAAACTCTGTGATAAGGTATAGCAAGGTTCACAATTCCACATGGAGACTTCTACTTACTGGCCTATGTTTTGTACAGTTCTGTAGAGTTTCAAGAACTTTCCCAATTCACATTCTCTAGAAAGTAGCATTGTCAAGAGAGAATGTGGGAATTTGGGACCAAGGGCTGGGGATTCCTGGTTGCTTGGAGTGGCCAGCCATTTCCTACAGAAGACCAAGAATCATTCCTACTCCAGGACTTTGGTAATGGGCCCAGTTTCCTAAAATCCACTGCAGGGAAGGCAGGTGTGTCCATTCTCGAGGGCTTTGACTGACACTTCATGTCTATAACCTGCTCCATGGAGCTGCTGTTGCTCCGTGGGACAAAGGTAATTGGGATCTAGGAACAAAAGCACTTGTACTTATCTTTCATTGAAAAAGGATTTGTAAGACGGAGAGCCCGAGGGTCCAGCTAAGCCACCATCTGCTCTGAACCACAGTCGGGTGGCCCGTCCTCTCTCCCTCGCTGACCTCATCCATGGTGCATTGCTCCTGAGAATTCTTACCCGTGAGTGAGGAAATGCATGCGTCAGGCTCATCTGGAGGAGTGAGGTGGACATGTGTCCCGGCCCACACTGCGATCTGGCTTTCCTTGGTTCCTGGCTCCTCTCAGAACAACATGCAGGCACCGTGCAGAAGGAGCAGCTCAGGCTGGCTGTCCACATCCCACTCTGCACGTCTGCACAGTGCCTAGCTCTTCTGTTCTTCTCTTTGCTATACTGTCACTTTTCGTGTCCTCTGTGTCCTGCCAACACCGCATGGACATCTGCGCTGTCGAGGTTTCTTTCCCATTCTTTCTTCCTTGAGGCTTTACATCATTCTTAACCTTTAACTCTCATCCTTATTGAGCTTAATTTCAAACAATTTCAATTGAAACCTTACTTAAGATTTTAAGGTGGCTTTAGTGAATGACTACTTGGCTCTAAATTTTATTTTTTTCCTCCCTGAAACTTGTGAATTCGTAAAAGGCAGAAGAGGAAGGAAAAAAAATAGGCGCCTCAGCAGAGATGCCAAGGGCTCATGACACAGATGGCAATGAGTGCTCTTGGAGGTTTATTTCCAGTGGTTCAAAAGACAAGGGAAGTCCGAGTCAATGGTCTAAAGGACTCAACAAGCGTAGTACAGAGGCATGCAAAGTTGTGCACATGTGGGACGACTGTTTGTTGTGGAATCATATCCAGTTAGATCTACTCAGCCAGTGTGGTTGAGACCGGAAATCTGAACCCCCACATCTCTCTCCTCACCCCACATGCTCCTGATGCTTTCAAATCCGGTGGCAGGGAATGTTCTCACAGCTTGTGGCTGCCCTTTCTGAAGCAGATCAGTGGAAACATCTGTGGACATCTCTGTCCTCTGCGGCCCTTACCTTCTTCTCTCACTCTCACTAGAACCCGGCAGGACAGACAGAGTAGGTCACAGTCAGAGTTTGGAAGTGGAGCCCTTTCCCTTGCGCTCATTCCTCAACTATGTCAGAGAAATCACATTCCCTGTCTTCCCAGAAATTGTGGCAAAATTTTTCATCAAACTTATTGATTCTCAAGAAGTTCCATATGATGAAGAAAACAAAATTTCAGAAAAAAAAAAATCAAAACAAACTTGCAATCAGATTAAATATCAAGTAGATGATTCCCTGGAAAAATGACAGCATGAAACTCCCTTTTTAAAAATAAAGTAGGGTCATTCAAACACTTCTTTTTATTTCACACTATCACATACCAACTCTTACCCTGATGAGCCTCCTTCTGTCATTATTTCTCAACATTTCAACAGAATCATCTCTGTATGGATGTCGTCAAAGCCCTGGCTTTCGGAGGGGGAGTGGCAGCGCGCTGTTCATCAAAGAGCAGGAGCGACCTTGGGCTAAAGGCCGATGCTCCAGCCCTGATGCGGCTCTGCAGACTGCGCACAGGGCAGCTCAGTTTGACTCCTGCTTCTCTGCAGGTCCCCCTGCACCTCCTCGGGACACAGAATGTGCACGGCCCCTTTAGACTCACTGCCAGGTGGAACTTTCTCCCGGAGGCACAGCGGTTTGAAGCAGAATGTGTCAGGTCTCTGACATCACCTTTCGGTAGAAACAGTACATACTTCACACTTGTGAGTTCCATTTGGTCTTCGTCTCTTGCTATCATCATTCAGGTACAGTTGGATAGTTGAGAAATTATTAAATAAGTCTACAGCTGTATAAATACAAAACCCTTTCTGAGTCCTACTATGCTATTTCAAATAAACCTGCCCTTCCAGCTGTTTGGCACAGTTCTCTTGCCTTTGCTTCCTGCTTGGCTCCTGGGGGAGGGATGAGTAGGACCTAGTCACTCAAACGTCACGAGGTTCTGAAGGAGTAATGCCCCAATTCCATTGTTTAATACAAATTAAGACTATCTGGAAAGTCTATCTAATGATTACTCTAAATTGATGATTCTGAGTATACTTGGGAAAGAGAATATCATTAACTACTCCATTGTTTTAATAGGACCTCAATTTGATAAGGCTCTTGACAAAAAAGGGACCAGCTAGAGGAACCCTGTTCTCATGGTGTTAATTTTGTAATGAACATAAAACCAGAAATAAGTAATTAATGAAATACTGACTGCTCATACAATATGTAATATTGATAATATTGCCATATATTCAGGTTTCATTTTATAAAAAAGTATATTTTCAATAAATACATATTTATTTCAGATATTATGTATACTAAAACTATAAGAAAAAGTACATAAGGTGAAGTTTATTTAACAGTTACAGTGAGAAACTAGAGGACACAATGACAATTACATTTTATGTATATTTGAAAATTTTGCCTTAGTGATGATGCCTTCTAATTTGTTAAGTCAAATATTGTTATATAAAATCCTACATCAATTTTTAGAAACAGAAAGTTAATCAAAAATGTAAAGTGGGATGTAAATATAAAACACAGCAGACTGAAGTACTTGCCACATATAACTCATTGGATGACAAAATTATATTGTAAAATGCCACTAATACTTGGTCATCATTCCAAATTAATTTTACAAAGAGTAGTGAAATAATTAACAGTAACCAGTTTACTTACCAGATTTGCAATGATGTAGTGGTACCCTTTAACATGCTTCCCAATGGTAATGACCTAGCAAAGATAAACAATTATTTAATAAGTACAGATAATGCTAACATAAATTAGCAGTATTGTAACCCATCTCAGAAATAAGAGAAGTTATATTTACTGTGCTTTTATGAAATTCAAAGAATATTTTCCTCAGGGAAAAATAATAGTGCATTTTAGTGTGAAATAAGAATTATTTTTCGGAGGCCAGAAATTTAGCTCAGTGGTTCTGGTTCCTGTCTTGCAAGCACAAGGACCTGGGTTTGATTCCCGGGAACCACATACACTACTGGCACCAGCAATCAGTACCACAAAGCACAGTGCCAGATGTAGTGACTCATGCCTGTAATCCCAGCACTCAGGAGGCAGAGGCAGGAGGATTGCTGTGATGTGAATTTGAGGCTGAGCTCAAGGTCAGCCTGAACTACAAAGCGAGACCCTGTTTCAAAAAAAAAAAAAAAAAAATCATAGTTCAGTCAAGGTACAAGACAAAGATGTCCACTTTCACCACTTCTGTTCAATATTGTGCTGGAAACATTAGCCATAGCAGTTAGGCAAGGCAAAGAAATAAAAGGAATAAATATAGGAAATGAAGTTAAACTATCATTATTTGCTGATGACATGATACTCTATCTAGAGGATCCTAAAAACTCAGCCAAGAGCCTTCTAGACCTAATCGCCAAATTTAGTAGTATAGCTGGATACAAGGTTAATGCTCAAAAATCATTAGCCTTCATATACACAAACAACAGATTCACTGAGCAAGAAATTGGGGAATTAATCCCTTTCACAGTAGCAGCCAAAAAAAATGAAATATCTAGGAATTA
Organism: Petromus typicus; assembly: GCA_004026965.1. NCBI lineage: Eukaryota > Metazoa > Chordata > Mammalia > Rodentia > Petromuridae > Petromus > Petromus typicus. The sequence goes on from PVIR01032789.1 coordinate 5,028, forward strand.
ATCTAACAAAGGAGGTGAAAGACCTCTACTGTGAAAATTACAGCACTCTGAAAAAGGAGATAGAAGAAGATATCAGGAAATGGGAAGTGATGCGTTGTTCCTGGGTTGGAAGAATCAATACTGTCAAAATGGCTATACTCCCACAATTATTATGCAGATTCAAAGCAATCCCAATTGAACTCCCAAAGGCATATTTCACAGATCTAGAGAAAACAATTCAGAAATTCATCTGGAATCACAAAAGACCTGAATAGCAAAAGCAATTCTAAGCAATAAGGACATGATGGGGGGTATTATGATCCCCAACTTGAAACTGTACTACAAAGCCACTATGATAAAAACCACATGGTACTGGCAAAGCAACAGACCTGAGGACCAGTGGAATAGATTAGAAGATCCAGAAACAACTCCAGACACACTAAACTATCTCATTTTTGACAAAGGAGCCAAATACCCTTAGTGGAAGAAGGATATCCTCTTTAACAAATGGTGCTGGAAAAACTGGACTTTAACCTGCCAAAGACTAAAGCTAAATCTAGCTCTTTCACTGTGTACTATAATAAAATCAAAGTGGATTAGGGACCTAAATATTAAAACAGACACATTAAACCTGCTACAAAACAGGTTAGGTTAAACTCTTGAAGACATTGGTTTGGGGAAAGATTTAATGAACAAATCCCCCATAGCACAAGAACTAGTAGAAGAAATTGATAAATGGGATCTCATCCTATTGGGAGGTTTCTGCACAGCAAAAGAAACCACCAGCAAAGCGAAAAGGCAATCAACAATATGGGAAAGAATCTTTACCAGCTGCCTCTCAGACAAAGGGCTACTATCTAGAATATACAAAGGGCTAAAAAAAATCAATCCACCCAAATTTAAAGCCTCAATTCAAAAATAGGCATCTCAAATGGACAGACACTTTTCAGAGGAAGAAATAAAAGCAGCTAAGAAGCATATGAAGAAATGTTCAACATCACTAGTCATTCGAGAGATGCAAATGAAAACAACATTAAGATTTTATCTCGCTCCACAAAGAATGGCTGCCATTTCAGAATTAGCCAGCAACAAATGTTGGCGAGGCTGTGGAGAAGAAGGAACCCTTCTCCACTGTCGTGGGAATGTAGACTCAGACAACCCCTGTGGAGATCAGTTTGGAGATTCCTCAAAAAGCTAGGATTGGAGGGCCCATTTGACCCAGCCATCACTCTGCTAGGTATATACACACAAGAATTAAAAGATTCATATCACAATGACATATGTGCACCTATGTTTATAGCAGCTCAGTTGGTGATTGCTAAATCTTGGAAACAACCGAAATGTCCATCATCTGGAGACTAGATACGAAAGTTGTGGTTCTTCTACACAATGGAATGGTTCTTTGCCATAAAAAATGATGAGTTTGAATCATTTATACTTAAGTGGATGTACCTTGAGGACATCCTCATAAGTGAAATAAATAGGTCACAGGTGTGTAAATATTGTATCTTTTCTCTGGTATGAGAAAATAAAGATGTAAATGAGTTCTAGAATGTATGTTATATATTGTGAAATAGAAAACACTCAAAGCATAATGGAGTGAAGGGGGAAAAATAATTAGATTATAACAAAAAAGAAAGGAAACAAAGTTTATGTATATAGGGGGTGAGGGTGGTAGGGTGGGTAGGGCTATGGGAAAAAATGACAATTAAGTTGTGTCATATACTAGTACAAATTCTCATTGTTGAATGCAATCATGATGTGTATATGTAATGTACCAATAAAGATTTCAGTTTTAAAAAAAAGAATTATTTTTCAAAAAGTTAACTACTAACCTCAAATAACTGTGCCATTTTTTCAATAGTGAAAATAAGATCATACAATATTAAGAAGTATAAAATCAAATCATAATTTTATTCCTATGAAAACTTTATCTTTCTCTGTTTAATAAATATTAAACAGCTGAAATCAATATGAGATTTTTATACTCATACATTAGATAGTCAAAGATAAACACACAATGTTATAGAACTACTAAAATATGAAAATTTTATAAGTAAATAATTTTTACATGGGTACATAAAATAATATTCTCATCTTCAGAACCTTTAAATGCTTATAGCTTAGTTCAAATGGATATTATTTCTAGTTTATAAAGCAGAGTATTAAAGAGGCTAATTGTTTTCAGTAATTTAAGTAACAGATCATTACCATGAAAAGCACCTTGTGGAATCAGAGGTCATGCTGGTAATGCTCACAGCGGGTTCAGATATTACTGAACCAATTTGAGTTTTCACCAAACAACAACAATACCAAAAGAGTAAGCTAAGGTGCTATGACCCTGGCTATGCTGCAGTTCTACAAAATGATGCTTTTCAATTTCTGATGAGGTCAGGCCCTGGTAAAGTAACTGTGCGTGGTACAAAACACCTAGAACCCCAGGATTCTGGGAGGCTGGGGCAGGAGGATCCCAAGGCCTGGGTGACCTAGTGAGCGCCTGTTCCAAGAGATTGAAAATGTAGCTCTTCTTGAGCTACTGTGAGTTCCACTTTGCACACGTGCGCGCACACATACACACACACACATACACATACACACACACCATCTATCTCACCTACCCCATCTCTTGGACCATAAAAGAGATAGAGTGTAGAGGAAAGTTCTAATTGTTTCTCCACTTCATCACTGACTGTGGGGCTGGAAGCTGAGGTGTGCTACTTCTCCCTAGAAGCCCAGGGCCAGACACTACCACAATGTTTGTGCTCTCCCAGGAAGAAATCAAAGTTCAAAAATTCCAGTTCAGTTTCTACTGAATGCATGTGACTTCCACACTATTGTCAAGGTGAACTATCCTAAATCAAGCCATCATAAATCCAAGGACATCTATATTAAATTATAATCTCTATTCTTTAAAAAGACTAATAATCACAGTGGAAGAAAGTAAGAAATGCCAAGGATGTAGGTAAAAATTCCAGCCATTAGCTCAATCTTCTGACTAACTTGACTTAGTAACTTCCCAATGTTTTTACCAAAATAAATAAAATTCTTAACAGGCTACAAATTTCAGTGGATTTGTGAGCTTCTGTGGCCCACACAGTCTATACTCAAAGCCCTTCTTAGATCACAGAGCACTGAGACAAGGCCACATGTCCCACAATCTCTCTCCAGCACCATCTCCTTTGTCTTACTAGCTTCTACAGCATGACTCTCTGCCCGATCATCAGCTCCAGGGAGTAGAATTCCCTGAGTTTTCATCACCTCCTACAAAGACAGAGGGGCACAGAAGCAACATACTTAACTGAAGAGCAAGGACAAAGATCCTGAGAGGAATTCTACCCTCCGCCACTTTGATAATAAGTGGTAGCTGTCTGAAAGAAGCTGGGGTGTATATTATTTTCTAAGCTCTTTATATACAACAATATAATTAAATTGCCTTTTCCAAGAAATTGTACCATCTATGCTGAAGGATTTTAAACACTATATATCCTTCTGAATGGACTCATGAATGAAGAGTCAATTTTATCAAGATACTAGTGTCCATCTAAGGATATCTGTTGAGTCTGCTTACTGAAATTCTAACTTCTGAAACACACATGTCTTCCTTTGAGAATTAGGATAAACATAATCAATATGGCAGTACCAGTATTCCCTACATGTTCACTGAAAGAAATATGGATATGAAAATTTACTGATATCTATACAAAAATTAGTGTTGACCCTATTAACTCTTGTAATTTTGCTCTGTAAAGCAATCAATATTGTACTAACAATAGAAAATTTATGCTAACTTATGTTTTTCACTGAATACTTCTCTTACTTATATACAACCAGAAATAACTTCTTCTAAGGCTTTAACAAATGATAATAAAATACCTACAATGCAATGCAGTTTAATTCTATTGTGAAATTCAACTACTAGGAAGATAAAGTTTCACTTCTTCTCCTGTAAATACTCACTGAGTAAATAAGTTAGTAGTATTTGTTTCTTACAAAGCGCTTCATCTCCACTTTGTCTACTAAACTCTGTTCTTTGAAGACTATCCAAATCTAAAGTGCTTCTTCCTGAAATTCTCTTCCAGAACATTGAATTTTTTGCATTCATCATATGACCCCTTGTCCCAATCATACACTCACTTCATATCCACATTCCTGCTCCCCAGATGGACCTGGCCTATTTTGCATAACGTGACTTTTTTGGATGGAATGCAATGGCTTCCAGCAAGCATCACACACTTGGGGAATATTTATTCAGCAAATAGGTAAATGAACCCAAGCAGCTTCAATGCGGTGACAAGGAAGGTTCTAGAAAAATTTAAGAAGCAAGACCTTGTTGGAGATTTTAGGTTATTGGGGGCATGTCCTCAAAGGGTACTAGGAACCCTGGTCTTTTCCTCTGGTCCGTAAGACTTCCTAGCTGTCAGAAAGTGAGCTGCTTCCTTCAGCCTGAGTCCCTTCAAGCCAGGCCTAGCAGTAAGGGGCTAACTGAGCACGGGCTGGAGCCACTACAGCCGTGAGCCAAAGTAAAGCCTTCCTCTCCACAAGCTGACTCATGTCAGGTATTTGTCATAGGGATGGAAAGTTCACTGACACACGATGCTGCACTGACTTATAATATTATGTTACACACATGCATTTTTTCTTCCCTTCTAAACAAGTTCACGGGACACAAATATTTCTTCCTCTTCCACGTCTTTCTTTGCACCCTTCACTCTAGAACAGAAGACATCCTCCATAAATGTGTGGTGAGTCACACACCGCTCACTCAGTGGGCATCCACTCAGTGCATTTAAGGATATCTTATGTATGGACAAAACACTCTCAATTCTGAAGCGCTTCCCATAAGAATATTTATATACCCATAATAATAGATTTGCTTCTAAACATTGCATTTCATATGGCTCCAATTTTTTTTTGCAGTTTTTCTCTTCTAGTTTTGAATAGTGTTATTTTTATATAGGCTTCCATCAACATTTATGATAACAGAATAGGGATACTTAAATTTTTCTAAACTAGGCTAATGAATATTAAAATGGAGATTTAATGAGAATCTCCTATGAAATTCAAATGAGGTTTTGAGATTCACATCTGAAAGACAAGCCTTCAGGATGAAATAATCCTAAATTCGTGTGCTGAGAACAAGGTTTTTTCATTAAAATTATTCACCTCTTTGTCATACAACATGTGGTTCTTTCTTATAATAAGTTAAATTGATTCAGTTATCCAGTATTTTACAAAAGATTAACTTTTATGCCTAAAGGCAGATAGTATATATCAATTAGGGCTTCATAGACATTTGTTTTTATAGAATGTGTTGAATGAATCCATAAATCTAATTTTTGGCTATAAGCCTGGATTGGCCAAGAAAGGCATAAACTGGATTTTCTTTGTAGTCATGAGTATTTCCAAAGACCTAGCAGCCACCAATACATACACATATGCATGCACATGCACCATTGAGCTCATTTCTTTACCATGTCTTAACTGAGCAGGTCACCGTGCATCCCTGATTACTTATTCTTTTTAAAATATGGTGGATTCTATTTTTTATCTTTACAGTATCACTGCATTGCTGCCTCATCCTAAAAAGATCCTAAACTGAAACCAGATAGTTCAATCAAGATGAAAATCTCTTTTATCTTTCAAACAGTCCAAATGAATACTTCTAGTTCATTTTTCAAATAGTGAATGTGGTCTGAATATCGTTTTTTCACACACTGATTTCACAGAGTTTAGTTTTTTAATGACTCAAATCTCTTAATATGAAGATAAAAATTACTTCTTATAAAAATAAGTACCTACTCTTCCTTCAGACATGGACCCAGTTAAGCAAAAAGATCTGCTCTTACATTAAAATCCACCATACTGTATTCTAATATTTGAAATAATCCATATGCCTCAGAGAAACCCTTTCATTTTTCTCTCTGAACTCAGATTTTGGCTCTGTGTGTATCTATTTCTTTAGCTAGTAAAGAATTAAGTTCCACACAATTTAAATTTTTCAACTCAAATATCACAATCTGCAACAAGATATACATAAAATATGAAAGTAAGGAATTAAATACTGAGTTCCTTCTGTAACTATTCTGATCTGTTGTATTATTGACAGCAGCCTTGATTGCTACTTGAAGCCAGATCACATAACTGATGAGCTTTGCCGCATTCTATGTGATCCATGCAGTGAAAACCACTGTCCAAGCATCACAGGCAAATACTCCATGTAGATGCTAACATTTCTGCATGTTCTATGTTTGGAGGAGATGGCAACAGAGAGGAGCGCACCTGATCTACGATGTCATTCACTTTGTCCCGTTCACAGTCCAGGATCACGCGCCGTTCTTTCTTTAACTCCAGATCTTGGAAGAGCGAGCGGTACGTCTCGTCTTTCTTGTCATTGTTGATGTTGCCCACATTGATCGCCGTCACCTGCCACTTCTTCTCAGCTGCAGAGTCCAGCACTGCTTGCAGTGTTGATAACCCTAGGGAGGCAGTGGAAAACGATGACTACAAAAGACACACAAAAAACTGAAATCTGGTTGAGGTATCGCCAGTATCCACACAGTCAGTGCTGACATGTTTGTACAACTGAGGGGGTGCTGACCCTTCAAAAATAAAGCAGTCGTCTCTATCAATATCTTCTTTAGTCTACTTCCCATCAAACAATTCTGACTTAATTACTACTGTTCTAACCAACATGAAAGGAAGACAACATCCTTCTATTTCCACCACGTCAGCTCTTTTTTTGGATGTGACTAAATTATCTACCAGGTATTTCATGTCCTTGTTTTAAGTGAAATCAGAAGATATCACAAATAATTCTCCTGATAGACTGGTAAATCTGTTTTGTCTTAAATCCCATTCTATCACTCCATATTAAGATCCTTGAGAAGTTCAATACATTTCAACGAAAAGTAGCTCTGTGACTGGCCAATAATCTCTATGAAGCAATGAAGCTTCCCCCTATTGATTTGTATCTATAATTTTATTGCTTTTTTTCCCTTCTGCAGTCTCCTCTTATTAATTTTGTTATCACAACTGATCCAACAGCAGTCAAAATGTCTGCCAATTAAACCGGTGACAGCAGCTTCCTAGATAGGTATCCCTGTTCCTCGGTGGAAGATTATTTTACCACTCATTAGTAATTTTGTTTATAGCAGACATGACTGAGAAAAATTGTATTATTATTCTTAATTATCCAAATATTTTTGTCATATTGAGGGCTGAAAGGCTTAACAACTAGGGGACTTATTTCCTGAAGAGTTCAATTTGCAGTTTAGTATTGGAAAAACTAATACATACACTCATCTCCATGACAACTTCAACTATCAGTTAAATTTCTCATACACATGAGAAACAGAAAATCTGGGTTATGAAGGAATTCTGAACTCAGTATATCACCTTCCTGCTTCCACGGAAGCTTGCTTATTTCTCAAAAGAATATTGATCATTTTTTAATTTCTAAAATGTGTGATTTGGTTAATGTGGTCACAACTCCTACAATGTAAAAACCTTTTAGTTAAATCTTTCTTACCATGATAAGAAATATACCAGTTATAAATTCTGTAAGCACTACCTCAACTTAGAAAAAAAATTAAAATTATTATGGATTAAATATTAACCAAACAGTATATATGATGAGTCTAGAATATTTCATGTTGCCAGGAAATCAGCATATTCTCCCAAAGGAGGCTGTGTCAGAGGACAAGAGGCCAATGTGAAGACATTCTCCTTACATAAAGATGGATTTATTGGAATAATTAGAGTGAGTGCCAAAGACTAAAAGATACAAGTACATTAATCTATAAAGTCATAATTTAGAATAATTTTAAAAATAGATTTGTTAAAATATGTTTCATCTTCAGTGAATTGGATTCTGTTAATTATATGTAAAACTAGGGAAGGAAAACAAGCATTTTCTTGCTTCCTATATGAATTATACCCTGTGTAACAACAAATAAAAGGTTGTTCTTTTAAAAAATATTCCCACTAATACCAATGAAGAAATGTAGACTTAGAACCGTTAATATTCTATAACACTTACTGAATTAAGGAATTGAACAACAATTGTCAAGGGCTGATCACAACACACAAGTGAGACTACAGGGACTATTATGGGCTCCAAATGAAGATACTTAGCACTACTGTGCCCCTCTAAGGAGCCACCAAGTCAAACCTAATGCTCATTCACCTTCACCACCAGTGTACAAGGACTAGATGCCGGATGGTAACGTCTTTAACACCAGATAAAATAACATGATGATAACTACTTGTTCCTAAATGATTGCACAGAAAATAGGGCTATAAGAGAAAAAGCAAAACAACTCATATTACCCATTCATAAAGCTGAGTTTAAAATGCTTGAATGTTGGATATGCTGGTGTACATCTGTAATCCAGGGACTTGAGGAGCCCAAGGGGAGATCCTAACTTTGGACAATTAATTTAGCAACTGAGGGAGACCATGTCTTGAAACAAGGAAGTGGGTAGAGATGAAGCTCAGAACCTTAGCCCTGGATTCAACCCCCAGTACCACAAAAAAAGAAAAAAAAGAAAAAAAAAAAGCAAATAAACAAAAAATCAAAGAAGAATGCTTAGGAATTTTCCTGCTATTCTAGTTTTATTTAAATACTTCATAATGATAATAAAAAATTAACTTACTTTTATCTCCAAATGGACAATGAAACAATGTACTGACATAGAAGTGTATTATTTTTGTTTTGTGTTTTGACTTTTTTGTAAAACAACAAAATCTAGTCTCATAAAGTAAAGGTGTAGATAAACATGAATTTCTCAGGGAACACTTTTAAAATACTCCATTGCATGTCTTAAAATTTTATCGATAAAACCTTAAGTTTTAAAAACATCACAGAGCACCTATGATTTCTGTTCACTTTAGATACATTAAACCCTCCCATGCTGTAACTCACTTGCCTGTCCCACCTCTATCATCACTAGAGTCAGAACATCTGTCACTGGTTGTCAATTCTACAGCTCCCAACATGCTTGAGGACTAAAATCAGGTTTATTCAACATTCTGTCCAAATAGGAAAGAAAAAAACCTCCATCTCCAAATCTTCTCTCTCAGGTCCTGCATTCCCATCTCTCAGTCCCTGTCCAGCTCCCCTTAAAACCTTCTTAAGAACAATGAAAAATCCATGAACGACGATCCGCATGTCATCCATATTTTATCACACAATTCCAGGGAATGTCCTTTATTCTTGTATTGTTATTTAATTTTTTATTTAATTACAAAGTTCCCTATATATTACAAAGTCTCATAGAGTAAGAGTCATGTGCTTGACATTCTCTCTCACCTTTTGATAGATATGAAAAGAAAATTTAATGCAAATCCACTTATAAATGTGTGAATGGATTTTATCAAGTGATTGTTTTAAAGCTAAAATTTATTGGCAATACATCCTGCCAGAGGATATGAGCATGACATACCAAGTTGGAAAGAATGCAGTTTTTCAAATGTCTAACTTTCACAGTCTGTCATTTCAGGTGATAAAAGTACCTCGCAGTCTATGCAGTCTCCATTACTAAAACTCAGGATTAATGTCTTGTAAAAATTTCATCTATTTATTAAGAAGTTAAATTGCTCAAGCAGTGCTGTTAAATTTGATAGTTTAGTCAGAAGACTCTGAATAATACTAAATCACTCCCAAAGGCCAAACACACTCACAATGACAAAATCTGACACGTAATTTGAAGAGACCATTGTCCTCTATTTAGTAATCTGTTAGGACTTTTTCAGTAACAGTAGCAGGCCCTCTCAAGCTCTCAGCGTGTCTCTTGCCATTCCTTATAACTGTGTACAAGTATTTTTTTTATTAAGTCTGGCTTCTTGATAGTTTATAGTTAGCTTTTAAGTTTAAATATCATTAACAAATGATTTTACTACTATACAGATATGTTATTACCACGAAAGTGAAATCTACTTGAATATTTCAGATCAACACAAATTCACTCTTGATCTCCCAGTACCATATTCTAATTCTAAAATAAAAGTGTTACTGGGGCAATGCTTTTTTCTCATCCATGTAAAGAAATCCAGAAACTATGTAAACTAATCCAGCAGTATCTTCATAAACATATTTATCAGAATATAAATGGTAACAAACACTGAAAACTCCACATAAGCATTGTTTTACTTAAAGATTAGTAATATTATTTTACTATGATAATCAAGTAGTGCAGCAGGATGCAACATTTTCTGATTTCTTATTACTAAATCATGTAGAAAAAAATCATTGATAGAGTCGTTCATTTAAAAATGGAAACAAACTTTGAAAATATCTATTCCTTTCAGTAAATATATTCAACTATAGTATGCTGTAAAATTTTCAACAATCTTATAAAAACCTGAAATTAAGTTCTCAACTCCACTGAATTTTTAGGTATTTGGTTATTATCTAATTTTAGATTAAAGGCCAGAGGACAATCTGGTTAAACTGCCTTAATTCTTCATGTACCTGTGGTTACCACGGGTGCTGGCTGGATAAGCTACTGGTACATGAAAAGCCTCGCAGAGCTCAGAATAACTCTCAGCAGTAAGTAACAGTTTCCTCTGGAGCCAGTGGGAGCCACACCAGGGAGTCACAGACAAGCCTGGAGCCCGCAGACGTAGGGCATCTCCGTGACTATTTGTTCGCACATTAAAGGGAGAAGTTGAAAACGATCACTGTGAGAAGCTGCACTTTGTTTATACCATGTCTTTATTCTTAAAAATACTTTGTTCCATTGAAGATTCACTAGGTCTGTTCACTCCTTTGGGCACAGTGATGAATGTTTATGGTCACTGGCTCACGGCAGCAGGTCTGCATCAGACCAGCACAGCACTCCATCCCTGGCCTTCTCCATAGGCATGAAAAAGAAATTTACATTTTGGAAGCATTTTTGTTCTATAATGTGTCATGCTTTCTTATAACTAAAATCTAAGTTCCTTCCCTATAGCAGACAATTCTTGATCAAAATTAAAATAAAGAACAAGGTATTTTACCTATTGCCCTATGAAATAAAGTATTACTTTACCTTGTTGGCACTAAACCAATAAATAAAAAACATATTTTAATTAAGGGTGATTCTAATACTCTACAAACACACACACACACACACACACATATACTAATACTCTACATATATATTCAAATATGTTCAAACTATACATTATATTTTAAATCTATCTGTATATATTCAATATATTATCAAAATATTCAAACTATATTATAGTATAAATCTATATATACATATACTACATATAATATTTAATATACATATAATATTTAATTACTTTACAAAGGTAACACGTTCCCGTTAAAAATGTACTCAAGCTCTATCTACTTCCTCCCTTTGGAGTCACTGTACATAGCCCTGAGGGAGACAGAGTCCTCACTGAGTCCTGAGGACACCACCAATCCTACAAGGACACCTGGCATCAGAGGAACAGTCTCAGCAGCCTTGTCACCAGCACATTTAGATTAAACAAAGACCAGAATGCATTTGTTGACATAGAATCTCTTATTTCTCAAGACTGGAAAGATAACAAGGAGGTAGGAACAATTTGATAGTGGTTAAGAACAGTCAGGCCAAGCAGCGTAGAACAATTTCATCTTTTTCATCTACGTTATGACCTGGCCAGTATGTTAAGAAGAATGTTCCTGCATGGGCCCACACTGCTGCTGTTCCAAAGAACACTCATTCAGGTATTGAGATGCTATCCTTTAACAGTCTATTTACCTGATCTAGATTCTTAGAACAGGAAAGAAAGAAGTTTGAAGGAAAACACCTAATTAAAGAGCTCCCAAGATGGTCATATCAAGTGAAAGTCAAGTAGTTTGTTATGGAAGCATGTAGAGATGTAAGTTCGAAAATGAAACCATCCAGTTTGTTTTTGAAAGTATGGTCCATGTGAGTAAAGCAAACAGAGCCCCCATACCTCATGATGTAACATGAAGTAAGGAAGGGCCTCTTGGAAGCACAGAGAAATGAGCTGACACGGGAGGCTGGGTAAGAGGACACAGGCAGAACCCTAGTGGCAAGCTCCAGTTCCCCGTGAGTCCCACAGCAAAAGGATTAACAAGCAACAAACAACAAAGTCAGAACCTTGAGAAAAAAGATGAGGCCAGGCTTGACTCTTGCTACTCCAAGCAACGACAGCAAAACCCCAAATACTGCAGCAGCAGAAGAGGGAGCAGAAGAACCCATAACCCAGGCTCACCTGCACTTTTATTTGGTAACCAGCCTTCCACCTATAATCCGAGCATGCATAAAACAGGGCGGTCCCACAATAATTCTTGTACTTGAAGATTACATAGGGAAGGGCAGACATCCTTAATCCCAGTAAATCTCAGTAAATTTTAAGGCTAATAATCCTAGTGCAGTAATCCTTGTAGTTTAAAATCCGGCAGGGCGGGGCAGATGTCCAAAATAATCCCTTTAATTGATCCTGGCCAAGTAAGTAAGTCCTAAACTGGAGTAAATTGTCTGCAGTTTCCAAAAGGCTGAGCCCAGAGGAAGGGAAGTAGTTCAGAGGAGGAAAGCGTGATGCCTTTTGAAAGGAGCATGATGGCCGAGCTGTAAAATTAAGTCATTACGGTGATAAGAAAGAATCAGAGCAGAAATCGCATTTTCAGGAGCCAAGTAAAACATTACACAAAGGTCAAGTCTTCTGCCAGTGTTTTGAAAGTCTTATACATTTATCTCTGAAAATAGTTTCCACTGAAAGGCCGATGTAATATCTCTCCCATTAAAATATCACCAACTCCTCGTCAGGTCATTTTGGCTTTAATATATAATTACTTAATATTATTATCATTCTAGTGTTCTGTGGTCACCAGATGCACTTGACTCAAACCAATTTGTATAATTTAATAATTGTGGATTATCTCACCACTCCAATTTCACTTAACATTTCTAAAGTATTAATAAAAATCATTTAAAAAATGTTCCAAATTGGGCTAGGGATTTAGCTCAGTGGTTCTGGTGCCTGCCTTGCAGATAACGGTAACCACATACAACAGTGCTGGGCATGGTGACTCACACCCACCAGCAATCAGAACCACAGAACCATATACCACTGTGCTGGGCATGGTGGCTCACGCTTGTAAACCCAGCACAAGAGAGGCAGAGGCAGGAGGATTGCTGAGTTTTTTTTTTAAATCTTTATTGGTACATTAAATATACACATCATGATTGCACTCCATAATGGGGATTTGTACCAGTATAAGACACAACTTAATTCTCATTTTTTCCCATAGCCCTACCCACCCTACCACCCCCC
>PVIR01032790.1:0-18323 GCA_004026965.1 Petromus typicus
TTATTTCCTAGATTTTCCCCATCATTCTGCAATGCCCAGATGGGGTTCTTGGGGACAAATAAGGCAGTAGGTAAGGAGAACAGGGATCGGGCTCTTGGTGATGTTTGCTCATTTTAGGAGACCATGTGATTCCCTGACCCAAGGTCATTCATTTTTTTACAAAAAATTTCCTTCCGTTGCATCAAAAATAACAAAAAGCATATCTCTTAAATTATCCTGTTAACATTAAAAAATTTTGAATGCCATAACTTCAGAAATTTTGCAGATTTGGTATCTGTGTACCAAACTGATTTAGCATGTGAAGGTTCAGACACTATTAGGAAAAGTAAGAAGTTGAAAAGTTGACTTCTAAAGACTGGCCTCACTTAAAAAAGCACCCAGGATTTTATGAAACAGAATGTGCACGTGCGTGTGTATGTGGGTGTGTATTACCCGATGATAACCCAATATGGGTATTAGGAAGTTATACGACTGGGCTGGGAATTTGGCTCAGTGGTTCCAGCGCCTGTGTTGCAAGCGCAAGGACCCGGGTTCGATTCCTGGGTAACCACACACAATACTGGGCGTGGAGACTCACGCCCAGCAGCAACTAGTACCACACACCACAGTGCTGGGCATGGTGGCTTATGCCTGTAATCCCAGCACTCGGGAGGCAGAGGCAGGAGGATTGCTGTGATGTGAGTTGGAGGCTGAGCTCAGGGCCAGCCTGAACCACAAAGCGAGACCCTGTCTGGAAAAAAAAAAAAAAAGAAAGTTATATGATTATCTCAAACACACTCTGGGTGCCACAAAGTTCTCTCTGAAGAAGTTGAACATTTGTGAAACATGAGTGGTCCTGATGACAGCTGCCTTATCAAAAGCCAGCTGATCCAAAGGTCATGTTCTTTCAGGGATATAATCTTACCTAGCCCGGAGGAAAAACAATTTTTAAAGTATGGGATTTTATTTTGCGTTTGGAGAAGTATCAGTGTAAGCAAATTGTGCGTTTGTTTTAAACAGTTTAATATTGACAAAGAGGCCGGGGAAAGGCAGATTTACCACCGTTACTGCATGGAGCGGGCGTCTGTTCACTGTGCTCATGCATTCACCACAGTCTCTGAAATAACAGCCATCGAGGCAGAGCATATGCTGAAGAGAAAGCCCGGTAAGTAAGTATCATCCCTAGCAATGACATTACGTAAGGAGACTTTGTTTTTCCAGTGTGTAGTAATAAATACAGGCCAAAAAATGTATTCGCTATTGCTACTGAAATCTTCATGTGTCTTTTCATTCTAAAGGTCAGTAGGTTTGCAGGGAAATCAACAGAAGTCATAGCTGGTACCTAGTAAGAGTTCAGTCTGTGTTTGTTGAATACACGAATTGCGCTCGAAATGCCTTAGGTAAGCATGGAGTCGTCATAATGACTCAGTATGTATCATAATGACTTGACATGTTTTTTTAAAAAGAAAGGAAAAATACCCGAAATTTGTATGAGATTATGCCATCTTACATCTATCGCCATATTGCCCCAGTGGTGCCATTCGTGGAAACTAGTTGTTTTACTTTTCCTCAGACTTCTTTGGAAGTTTTTCTAGAAACTATTCCCAAAACCAATCAGAATCAGCCGTACAAAGAAGGGTGCTCAGCAGCACAATCCTATCACCTGGCCACAGCTGATTGGTTTAAACGTAGACACGTGACATAAAATGGGCCAATAGGGGTGCTCCTATGGGAAGGAATCTAAGTAGACTAGTTCTGAATGCATCCTTGTGGAGTGGAATGTTGGAGCTGTTGGAAGTGTGCATATCTATGTTTACATTCTCCTGCTTTGCATGCAACAAGGTTAAATTGTAGTGAGCAGAAACAAGATTGTTTAGGCTTCCTGAAGCAATTTAGTCTTCCTGAGGCCTGGCTGGATTTTTGCTCTGAGACACTCCACCCTTCTTTTAACAAATTCTTCATTTTACACTTGAGCCAGTGTTCGCAGGTTTCTATTATTTGAAACAAGATGATTCTAATTAGTATATTTCTGCTTACCTCCGGTGGTCTTGCATCCACGTATCTTCTTTTCAGATACCATTCGCATGTCCACAGGAGGTATTTCAAGGTATTAAAGAGAACAAAAATAAAGAAACAAAAACTAACAATCCAAGTAACAAATAGCAGCTGCATAATCATCCATGCCATGGTGTTATATTTTCATTCCAAAGATTCTCATGGATTCTCACACGTATGCCTCTCACAGTTTACGACTTCAGTATGCTCATTTCTTTCTTGGCTCTTCCTTTTTTTCTCAGTATCTTTTTCTGAGCTTTACAAACATCCTTTTTTTTTTTCTATTCTAAAATGAAATTTCTCTTGAGTCTGCTACCCTGACGTCTATGCAAACGCCTCCTTTCTCCACTTGCCAAATGTCTTGAAAAACTAAAACCACAGTTTCTGTGTTCACTTTCTCATTAGACTCTTAGATTCTGGCTTCTATCCTCAAATACCAACTTGAAATTGTTCTAAGAAATCATCAAATTGAGAATTCTCTGATTTTTTAAAAATAATTCCTTGATATTCCCTGGTATTAAAGGTGATAGCTGCCTCTCTTTTTCTTAGTTTTCATAACACTGAAGATTCTGAGTTTTCTCTGCTGCGATTATTTTCTGATGTATCTAGTATCTTTTTTATTTTCTTCTGCCTTTTAAATGTAGGCAGTCTGGGCCGGAAATTTAGCTCAGTGGTTCCGGCGCCTGTGTTGCAAGCTCAAGGGCCCGGATTCGATCTCCCGGTAACCACATACAATGCTGGGCGTGGAGACTCACACCCAGCAGCAATCAGTATCACATACCACAGTGTCGGGCACGCTGGCTCACGCCTGTCATCCCAGCACTCGGGAGGCAGAGGCAGGAGGATTGCTGTGATGTGAGTTGGAGGCTGAGCTCAGGGCCAGCCTGAACCACAAAGCGAGATCCTGTCTCAAAATAAAAAAAAAAATAAAATAAAATAAATGTAGGCAGTCTGGGCTGAGAGGGTATCTCAGAGATAGAGCATTTGCCTAGCACACAGGAGACCTTGGGTTCAGTGCCACAAACAAGCAA
Organism: Petromus typicus; assembly: GCA_004026965.1. Classification (NCBI taxonomy): domain Eukaryota; kingdom Metazoa; phylum Chordata; class Mammalia; order Rodentia; family Petromuridae; genus Petromus; species Petromus typicus. Next base: position 3,066 of record PVIR01032790.1, read on the forward strand.
AAGACAAAACAAAACCAATCAAACAAAATAGGCACTTGCTAGATTTGGTTTCTCTATTGACTTTTTTAAAAAATTTTTTTCTTTTTTTAGGATTATAGCTACAGAGTACTTGTGAAAATCACAGGCTTGATGCCAAACTTTCTGAATTCAAGAACAAATACAATTTTGTGTTGAATATGTGACACTGTACAAATTACCTAAGTTCCCTATGTCTTATCTCATAATGTGGCTGGGAGTCCTATCTGTTGTGTAAAACTGTTGGTGATTTAAAGAATTAATACATGAAGAGAACTCAAGTCAGTGACTAGTCTATGTTTTTTTTTTTTTTTTTTTTTGAGACAGGGTCTCACTTTTGTGATTCAGGCTGGCCCTGAGCTCAGCCTCAAACTCACATCACAGCAATCCTCCTGCCTCTGCCTCCCGAGTGCTGGGATTACAGGCGTGAGCCACCATGCCTGGCACTGTGGTACGTGGTTACCGGGGATCGAACCCAGACCCTTGCATTTGCAAGGCAGGCATGAGAATCACTGAGCTAAATCCCCAGCCCCCAATTTTGTATCTATGGTACTGACTGCCTGATAACTACTTTCACCTGTGTATTCTAACAGACTAGAAACAGTGTTATCCAGTCCACTTTCAGACTAATGGAAGAAACTCATGGTGGCTCTGACTGAAATTGTGAAATCTTTGAATGCTTTGTGGCTCAAGAAAGTAAATAGACTTTTGGTAAATGTTTAAGCATATGAAGTTACTCAATAACACTCTAAAAAGAAAAGAAAGCATCATGTAGAGTAACTATGGTTTTGAATTCTCTAGTTTTCTTGAAGTTCTCCCCAGTTAAGAGTATAATTACAAGGGCTGGGGATTTAGCTCAGTGATTCTGGCACCTGTTTTGCAAATGCGAAGGCCCGGGTTCGATCCCCAGTAACCACATACTGGGTGTGGAGACTCACGCCCAGCAGCAACCAGTACCACATCCCACAGTGCCGGGCGTGGTGGCTCACGCCTATAACCCCAGCACTCAGGAGGCAGAGGCAGGAGGATTTTTGTGATGTGAGTTTGAGGCTGAGCTCAGGGCCAGCCTGAACCACAAAGCGCTACCCTGTCTCAAAAAAAAAAAAGTATAATTACAATCACATCCCTAGTGCATGTTCCAGATCAAGAAGCAAATCTCTGCTGGGGTAAAAGCTTACGTAGCACTAGGTACCCTCAAAATAAATCATTATATGCTAACTACCAAAGGCCTATTTGTTGCTGTATAATTATGTTTTTACCATAAATTTGACTCACTAATATTGAAAAGATAGTAATTTGTTTATAACATTAGAATAGAGGCAATCGTATATGTGGACTAATTATTTACTGCTAAATATAATTTATGCTTTAAATGTCAATTTATCAACTTGGCCTTTAAGATAGTTATTAGGTTTGCAAATATTGATTTTTGAGCCCATGTTAATACCTCAGTCTGAACTTTAATGTTTTGTCACTGTGTTGATGTTACCCAACATCTATGAGATGGATCAGACCACTGTCTTCTACTTGGGAAAAATGGCAGGGAATTAGTAGCTAATATCTCTTCTGGGGAGAGAAAGAAAACTAGGGAACAGAAGTGGAAAGGAGACATGTGAAGTTGTATATTCTGGATTTTTGGAATTTAAATGAGTGTATGACTTATGCAAACTAAATAATTATGTAACTAATTATATTCATATAAGCTAGTGATAGTAGTTAATAGCATAAAATTGGGAGCATTACCACCTATACAGGGAAGCTACTCACAACCTGAAGATTTTCTTGCTTCTATAGCAAACATTGAGTGGATTCTTTTAAATCATATTTTAAAGGATGTTTGTGATCCTAAGTTGACATTAGCATTTTTACTCAAAAGAAAAGTGTCATTATGTAAGACTGCACTTATAATTCCATATGGATGAAGGAGGAATAAAAATGTTTTAAAATTATTTTCTATTTTTAATATGCAAGTTACTTTTATACATGAGTTTGTTGAATGTTTTAAGCTAACAGAATATTAAAATGCCAGCAAATATAATGTTTGTTTAAGAGTCCTAGGCAGGGATTTTTTGTGTGCATTTTAGTAATACAGAGTAATGACTAATGTTTTAGTGTATAAATATAGGCATGTAACGTATTTTCATCCTTTTAATCCTCTCCCTTTTTCCTCCTCTGTTCTTGTTTTTTAAGCCACATAAACAGTGGTGGCAGGACCAGCTCACACTCTCTTGCAAGTAGGTTTACTTGTTAGACTTCATGATATTTATGAACTGGTTGCCAAACATAGTCTTTATGAAACATTAAATATGTGCAGGGATTTAGCTCAACTGGTACTGTGCCTTTCTTGGAAGTACAAAGACCTGAGTTCGATCCCTAGTACCAAAACAAAAACAAAACCATTAAATATATATAGTTAAAATTAAATAAGTATGTAAGTACTCAAGATATTTCACTTTGGGGCCGGGGAATTAGCTCAGTGGTTCCGGTGCCTGTCTTGCAATCGCAAGGGCCCGGGTTCGATTCCCCGGTAACCACATAACAACACTGGGTGTGGAGACTCACGCCCAGCAGCAACCAGTACCACATCCCACAGTGCCGGGTGTGGTGGCTCACGCCTGTAATCCCAGCTCTCGGGAGGCAGAGGCAGGAGGATTGCTGTGATGTGAGTTTGAGGCTGAGCTCAGGGCCAGTCTGAACCACAAAGTGAGACCCTGTCTCAAAAAAACCTAAAAAAAAAAGATATTTCACTTTGAAATCATTTTACTACAATCTATGCATATATATCTTATATATATAAGATAAGATATATATAAGATATATATATGTTATATACAAATAAGTTGTATATATACAAGTAAGTTGTATACATGTTCATATATATATATATATATATGTAATTTGTATGGTTGAAATTCTATAATGCTATCACTTTAAAAATCTCTCTCCACTGCAGACAGTTTTTCAAATATTTATAGATATTATGTAAATGTGTAGTCTGCTCTGTGTACCTGTGGGCTCTGCATCCTTACAACTAACTAATCATGAATCAAAAATATACAGAAAACATTGTGTGTCTCTGAAACATGTACTTTTTTATTGTCATTATTTCCCTGAAAATACGGTACAGCAATGGAGCCATAGCATTTCCACATATTAGGTGGTGTAATGGTCCAGAGATGATCTAAAGCACCTAGGAGGATAATGAGTAGTTTATGTGCCGTTCTGCACCATTTCATATAAGGATTTAAGCATTCATGGGGCCTTGGAACCAGCTCCCACAGGATGACTATGTAGCGGATATCTTACTTTGTCATAAAACCATAAAAAGTAGTTTTTAAAATAAATGATCAAGAAATCTGGGTTGATTCTGTAGAACTGCGTCACAACAATAGGTCGTTCCTCCCACCCTCCCTTCCTCCCCTCCTTATTCCTCCCTCCTTCTTTGACCATACTTCTAGGGGTTAAACCCAAAGCCTTCATGCTAAGCTACAATGCCAACTCTTTTTTTTATTCATTTATTTAAAGACAAAGTAAAAAAAAAAAAAAAGATAATGTCTGGAGTTCTGGGATTACAGGCATGTATGTGGGTGAAAATAGCTTTTTAATTATAAAAGATTCTTCTGTAGAATGTTTATGATTATAACTCAGATCTCCATTGCAAACATCTCCACTGTCCTGAGTTAATGGACTCACAACAGTCCCCCTTCCCAAAGGAGAATTTTGGTGATTTTTCTTTCTTTTTCCAGATGTAATTACTCCAAATGGCTTGAACGTGAAGAAGTTTTCAGCTGTGCATGAGTTTCAAAATCTACACGCCATGTACAAGGCCAGGATCCAGGATTTTGTTCGAGGTCATTTCTATGGGTATGCTTTTTTTCACTTAAAAATAAAATTAGCATGTGATCTTTCAGTCAGAGAACAAACAGCATAGGTCCAGTAGATGTTTCTTTCCTAGCTCCCTCTGTACCTTCACAACATTCGCGGGTCCATCCGGTTGTGTTGCTTTATTCCGTTCAAAATTGTTTTGCTTTGTTTCAGTCATCTTGACTTTGATCTTGAGAAGACTTTGTTCCTTTTCATTGCTGGGAGGTATGAATTTTCAAACAAAGGAGCTGACATCTTCCTGGAATCCTTATCCAGACTAAACTTCTTGCTGAGGGTAAGAAAGTCCCATTTGTGCCTGGTTGATGCTCTGTTGACAAGGAGTTCCTTCTCTGGGAAGGGAAAGGCTTTCTAGCTTCCTAAATAGTTGCCAAGAGGATGTATGAGTTTGAAGATTAAAATGAAACCTTTATCCTGAAAATAGCTCAACTCTTGCAATTTACAGACTGGAAGGTTACATTGTGCAATTGTCGGTATGGACAAGTTTTTTTTTGAGACAGGGTCTTTACTTTGTAGTTCCAGCTGGCCCTGAGCTCAGCCTCAAACTCACATCATAGTAATCCTCCTGCCTCTGCCTCCCGAGTGCTGGGATTACAGGCGTGAGCCACCACCCCTGGCACTGTGGTATGTGGTGCTGATTGCTGCTGGGGTGAGTCTTCACGCCCAGTATTGTATGTGGTTGCCGAGCCATCGAACCCAGTCCCTTGCACTTGCAAAACAGGCGCCGGAACCACTGAGCTAACTCCCCGGCCCTGGACAAGTATTTTTTGAAAGAGACTCTGACATTATATGCACTGCATTTTCAGAAGTTATTAAAACATCCCCTTTCCATTCCAGAGATCTGTAATCAGTTGCAGGATAAATAAGGAGAAATCAAGCAAATGGGCAGCAAAATGGCACTCATTCTTCTTAAACCCATGAAGATGTGACTTAAGTATATGCAACTGGGTGTCCTCCTTCTGACCCTTGGATGCCATCTAATCATGTGATCGCAGGCAGCTGTGACCACGGCCAACTTGCCCCAAGGGAAGCCATGCTTCCAAGTAGTGAGTGTCCTATTGGTTGTTGGCCAAGCACTGAGGCAAGAGCTCTCAGAAAATGCAAACTCAGCACAGAAAAATGCAAACTCAGCACAGAAAATGCGAACTCAGGACAGGAAATGCGAACTCAGGACAGGAAATGCGAACTCAGGACAGGAAATGTGAACTCAGGACAGGAAATGTGAACTCAGGATGGATTTTGCAAATTCAGTTCCTTTCTAACTCACCAGCCAGGCCTCCTCTCTGGTTCTGACTGTTTTGAACTGTTAATCTAAGAAGTATGCTGTGACAGTACCTGGATACACAGAGAAGGGAGGGAAAAAGGAGGTCCTGACTCCCAACAGTGTGGAGCCAGGTTTTAAGGTTAGAAGAGGTTCACAACTAGTCCAGCAATGAAACTTGGCCAGAGTCAACTGTAGAAAATGATATCATACCATAGCTCTTAATCAAGGTGGTAAATTTACAGTCCAATCTTACCAAATGAAAGTATGGAATAAAGAACAGCAAATACCCATAAATGGCTAGTATAGAACTTCAGTCTTAAGACACTGAGACTATACTTGATTGTATTATCCTCAAACTAAGGCTTTTTTCTCCTTTATCCTTGCCTTAGATTAGATATTGTACCAGGTATGCTAAAAGATTTGTTGAAAGATTTACTTAAACTACATTAAGGAAGTAGTACATTAATTAAAACCTCATCTACAGGGCTGGGGATTTAGCTCAGTGGTTCCGGTGCCTGTCTTGCAAGAGGTAACCACATACAACAATGCCAGGTGTGATGACTCACGCCCACCAGCAACCAGAACCACACCCACAGTGCTGGGTATAGTGGCTCACGCCTGTAATCCCAGCATTTGGGAGGCAGAGGCAGGAGGATTGCTGTGAGTTCAAGGCACGTCTGGACTACATAGTGAGCTCAGGGCCAGCCTAAACTACAAGCGAGACCCTGTCTCAAGACAAAAACAAAAACAAAAAAACCTCATATACGAAAAAGAACTGAAGGCAGAAAAGATTATTCTAGAACAAACTAGAACTAAATCCTCATTAAATTTATAATCTGAAATTTTAAAGAGCTCCTTTTGTCCTTATCATGTCAGCTCACGTTTCAGTTATTTTTTTTAACTACAGAAAAGCACTGTGATATCAATAGCAATTGTGATCTATTTTAGATGACTAAGGTCGTTGAATATTTTGTCTCTGAATTTTCAGTCTGTTGATCGTGAGATCTTGACCATAAGCAAGATGTACATAAAAATTCCCAAAAAATTCCTAGGAAGACAGAAGTAGTTTTTCTGAGAATGATAAGTGAGGATCTTTCTCTTCGTAATGACATGGCAAAGCACCGCTTTTCAAAGTCTTAGGTCCATGTGTCACACGTATTCTCAGTCTTTGATGGCTGACTGCTGTGTTGTTTAATCTCTCATCAGATGCATAGAAGTAACGTCACCGTGGTGGTGTTTTTCATTATGCCTGCCAAGACGAACAATTTCAACGTGGAAACCCTGAAAGGGCAGGCCGTGCGGAAGCAGCTCTGGTAATTGCAGGTCTTGTGCACGTTCTCCAGCACTGAATGGAAAAGGATTTGGTTTTTAATGACAGGACCTCTGAGATTTCGCTTAGAACTTTTTTTTTTTTTAACCTCCAGCTCATTAACCCCACTTGATTCTTTCTTCATTTGGCTGCCGTGTCAGATGCTGCCGTGGTATAGAATATTATGAGTCTTATTAGAAAAACTTTGGAAGGAGTGACTGTGGCAGGAAATGGCTGTGGCAGAGACCTTTAAAGATGGGTGGCCTATGTCTTAAACTTTTTATTGTAGATATTTATTTTTGTTTTTTGAAACAGGATCTCACTGTGTAGCTCAGGCTGGCCTTGAAGTCATGGCAATCCTCCTGTCTCGGCCTCCCAAGTGCTGGGATCACAGGCGCGCCGTGACCGTCACTGCTGGCCTATTGTGGATATTTAAAACTACATGGATAGTGACCGCCTCTGTACTCAGCCTGAAATCCACAATTATCAAGCAACCCTCAAATTTGTTTTATCTACTTATCCAGCCCCTGCTCCTTCCCGCTCTCAACCATCACTCAGTTACGATCAAGCAGAGAATATTGGAACTCTCTGTGCTGGCCGGTGTCCTGTCTCCTCTGCCTGGCAGTTTCTCCTCCAGCAAAATTGGCAAATATGAAAATGGTAGAAGAGAGTCTATGAAGGAGACCGGTAATATCAGAGAATGCCGATGGAACAGCAGTGCTGTCACTACAAAGGACGATGGGAAGTTATGACCCTGTCTAAGTCAGAAATCATTCTGTTTCCAACAGGGACACTGTACATTCAATGAAGGAGAAGTTTGGAAAGAAGCTCTATGATGCACTGCTAAGGTAGGGGTTTGCAAGACTTTACATTCCAGACTTAATAATTTAGATACTCTAACATATTTATTTGGTTCAAAACATAAAGAAATCAACAGCTTTTGAAGACGTGGTGTGTTATGTAAGCGATGTTTTTCTCTTTTATTGGAAAAATACCACTGAACAGCTTGTACGAAGAAGAACATATCTGAATATGCAGACAAAGTTCATATTTCCACCTGAAACTGAGGAACATTCCAAGTCAAAACATACATGATTTTATATGTGTAGTATGCATGTGTGGATATATATATATAAATATTTATATTATACATACTTATATGGGATATCTACATTAATGTCTTTACTTAATACATAACAATATTTTAAAATAAATGAAATGTATAATATAGATGCTTGGCACTTAGGAAGCATTTAATTGCTATCACCTTGTTTTTATTATTAACATGATTTTCATCATAGAGGAGAAATTCCTGACATGAATAATATTTTGGATCGAGATGACCTAACAATTATGAAAAGAGCCATCTTTTCAACTCAGGTAAAAAAAAAAAAAGCACCTAGCATTTCTCATAATTATTAAAATTAATCTGTCAGTATTTAAGTATTAAATTAAATGTTAAAGAGTAGATTAAATTGGAATGCACCAATTTGGGAACTTGGTAGAAATGAGAATTAGAAGATATTCTAGGGTCTGGGGATTTAGCTCAGGGACACTGGGCCCGCCGTGCAAATGCAAGGTTGTGAGTCCAGTGTCTAATTCTACAGAAAAAAAAAAAAAAGACCTTCTGACATAGTCAACTCAATATGTCTTTGTTCTTTGTATGTTGTATGTTTCATGTGAGTCGTATTATGGAATTCTGTCTAAATAAAGAATATATGATATGTAGATACAAAATGGAGGACTATATAGCCAGGAAGATGGAAAATTTGAGCCATTTATAGGGATATGGAAACTATGATTCTAAAAGTGAAATAATCAGATATGGGTTAAATACTGTATTTGTTTATGTGAGCAATCCAAAGTATAAGTGATTCCCAGAGCAGAAGATATCTGATAGCAAACAGGGACGTGGGCTGTGTGCAGAGAAGTAGCAGACTTTGGGAAGCAGAAGTAATAAAGACTAAATACAGCTTGTGTGTGTGCCCACTCCTCACAATGAATGTGCGCAGTATATAGCACGGACATGCACTGCTGCATAAAGGATGGGGGAAGAACAACAAAAAGATCTTTAAAATGTATGAAATCTGTCTTTGCATCCATTTTCAAAATGCATCTGTAACTGTTTCCGGTTGGGAATTTTTAGATTGCCAAAGACCTACTGAATTTTTCCATAGGCAAAGAATCTGTCAGAGTGGGGAAAACGTGATTGTTTTCTGTGGCATGGAATTATGCGGGAAAAGCCAGATAAATGTTCTAGGCGCGCACCCAAACTCTTGGCCTACTAGTGGGACACCAGGAACTGGAAAACACCTCCACTGGAGGACTCCGGTTAAACTCAGCTTGGAAAAGATTCTATTCCAAAGAAGTCCCTGAGGTAGGCTGGCAGTTTGGCCTTGGCCAGAGCCGGGGCAGCGGAAGACAAAAGCTTCATGTGTCCCAATGTGTGCAGAAAGTCCTCGAAGTGACTACCTTCCTTGGAAAAGCACGCGGAACTTGGTTGCCGCCAAGGCCAATGGCCTCGTGTTGAAATTCGCCACACTCGTGAGTTCCTTGCACCCCTGACGTTTTCTTCCTTCTCTTCCCTCAGCGACAATCTCTGCCGCCGGTGACGACTCACAACATGATCGATGACTCCAGCGACCCCATCCTCAGCACCATCAGACGCCTCGGGCTCTTCAACAGCCGCTCGGACAGGGTCAAGGTACAGCTTTGGGGACAATAGAGCAGAAGCTTCTCTTAGCTGTTTCCACACCTACCAGAAATATTTAAAGCATTACTGAAGAGAGTGAGTTGTTTCTTTTTTAGGGACTTGGAATATAATTAATATTTTATATCATTCTTGAAACACGGAAATGTCCTCAGGGCTTTGAGTTAGAATCCTCCTTTTTTTAAATTGTAAAATGCTATCAATAAGCGAAAGAAAATCACCTCATTGTTAATGATACCTAGCGATAATATAGTCCAAGGGTGATTTTAGTAAGTGACATACTAATGTTTTTTCCTGCCCGATAAAGTCCACTTTAAGGGGATAATATGAGAACCTTCCAGTTTCAGAGGATGTTTTTATGTCATTTTCTCCCAACCAGTTAATTACATGCTGCGAGTATTTATGTGAATGAAACCTGGTTCCGGCACTGTGAAGCCCAGTCCCGATATTCGCCGAGCCCGCTGTGGGCCAGGCGCAGTACCGGGTGCGGACGGCAGAGGGGGCGCAAAACCAGATCAGTGCCTCATTGACTCCCATTCCTCTGTGCTCACGAGCAAATCTGCTCCTCTTTCCAAAGGCCCCGGCATCTCTTCCTTCCTTTCACTTTTAGCACATGATTTTCTTGAGACTTTAACAAGTAAGGACATTTCCTTCCCTCCTGCATTCTTAGGAAGCTTGCCCTGTCTCTCCCTTTCTCTCTGTCTCTCTCTCTGTCTTTCTGTCTCTCTGTGTGTGTCTGTGTGTGTGTGTTTGTCTGTCTGTCTCTCTACCTCTGTGTGTGTGTGTGTCCAGGCCCTTCAGCCTGAGCTATAACCCCAGCCCTACTTTTCATACAAAGTTTAGAGACAGAGTCTCACTAAATTTAAATTATTAAGGGGATAATAAGGGGATAAGTTGCCAGGCTGGACTCAAACTTATAACCTTCCTGCCTCTGTCTTCTAGAGTGCTAGGGTTCCAGGCATGCAGTGCCAGGCCAGTTACTTTACACTCCCCCGCCGTCTCTGTCTCTCTTTCTCCTCTCTCTTCTCCTAAAGTTTATTTTAATAGCACTGAAACAATTTTCCAGGAATGGACAAGTTCCTGCTTCCTAAACATACTAACACTCAGCCCCCCCGTGAGTTTGTTGATGCCGTGACCCCTGTGCATTCTCCGTATCACAGTCATTGTTTCTGTAGGATCCAACCCGCAAGTCATCTCTTCTTTGCTCCTTTCTCTAACACCTTCCTCTGTGCCAGACAGCAACAGTTGCTTTCTTATCTGCATTCCCACGGCACTTTCTCTCTCCTGCAATTACACAAATTATCCATTAAGCTGTCTTGGAAGAATTTTATGTGTCCATATGTTCAGAAAGGCTGTCAGTTCTTTGCAGCAGGGATCTAGTCTCAGCTGTGGTCTGCTCAGAAGCAGATGTGCAGGCAGGGGAGATCACAAGAGGCTCGTTAGTAGGGAGAGGCTGAAAACAAGAGCAGAGAGCAAGGTTCAGGCAGACACAACTGTGAGGGGGGCAGGAAAACCGAGACAGGAAGGTCCACCGACCACGGCCCGTTCCAGAAATGCCTCGGTCTTTATTCCCTTCCCCTCCCTCCCTCCTTTCACTCCTTCCTTTCTTTTTTTCCCCTTCCTTTTCAGAAAGAAAGGTTAAATGTATTGAATGAAAAACTAGAATTGATACAAATCAGTTAGCAAATCTACCGAGTAGTACAGAGAAAGCAATAGCCTTAGTGATGGGCAGAGGGACGAACTGTGATTCAAGACTAATCCATGTGTCGAGCCAGTGAATGACTTAAATGCACACACAGGCATGGACACATGCATACACACGAATAAAAATGATAATGATTTTTTCTTTATTGAAATCTTTATTGGTACGTTATATATACACATCATGATTGCATTCAACAGTGAGAATTTGTACCAGTATATGACTCAATTCTCATTTTTTCCCATTCCCTTACCCACCCTACCACCCCTGTCCTCTATATACGTAAACTTTGTTTCCTTTTTTAATGATATCTCATTTCCCCTCATTTTTTACCTTCATCCTATTTCCCTTTGAATATTTTCTATTTCATAATATGTAACAGACATTCTAGAACTCATTTACATCTTCATTTTCTCATACCAGAGAAAAGATACAATGTTTACATATCTGGGACCTACTTATTTTCCTTGGGATATCCTGAAGGTATATCCATTTGAGTATAAATGACTCAATCTTATCATTCTTATCAGAGTATTACTCCATTCTGTAAAAAACCCACAACTTTTTTATCCAGTCTTACAACCCTATCTGCAGCGAACGCAGTCAGTTATTTTAAACTGCTCCGGTTTGTTTAGAAAAATGGTCTCCTTTTGACTGATTTTAGGCATATCAGTGTGAGTACACATAACTTTTTCTGTAGTTAGCAACCCTTCCTTTCTCCTGTACCTTCCCGTGTACTTTCTATCTACCAGAGCAGTTTCCAGGTGGCAAATATGAGGGTGTCTCATTCTACGAGCAAACGTGTTCAGTGGTTTTCATAGAGATCCTCATTAACAGTGGCAGGGATTTTACCAGCAGGTCTCGCCGAGTAGAGGAGTCATGCAGTGGGAGGAAATGGGTCAGCACTACTGTTTCTGCCCAGCCAGGGGCCGGAAGGAGCAGGCAGTTGGGGTTGTCAGTCCAGATCCCCGGAACCAGGACCCGTGGAAGGAAATCGGAGCTACTTTGTAATCACCCCATCTGGCTTTAAATCCCTGCCTCTTGCTCGATTCGTAAATGTGTTCAAACTGTGTCTACCTCAGTCTTCTGTCTGTGAAATGGTGTGAAAGCCTCGTGCATAGAATGGTAAAGTTTAAATGCAAAATAGGTGTTGCATTTAGCCCACTACCTGGCCCACAGTAAACATAAAATAAATATTAACACTAAATATAATTAATATGTGTTTTATTAGCACATAGTTCAGTATCTGGTACCTGACAAGTACTTTTAAAGAGATGTGAACAGAGTTTGATGAGAGTAAAAGAACTTGGGTTTATCTTTACCTGCAGAACTTGATATTTTATAAATTAGGTGATCCACAGAATTAACAAGATCTCAATCAATGAGCAGTGCTTTGAGTAAATAACAGGAAGATGCACTGGCCAGCCGGGGGAAAGTAGAGGAAGTGGCAGCGATAGAAAAGCACGACTTCCGGGCATGGCAGCTCATGCCTGCAATCCTAGCACTGAGGAGGCTGAAGCAGAAGGATTGCCGCAAGTTCAAGGCCAACAGGGGCTACATAGTGAGTTCATGGCCAACCTAAACTGCAAAGCAAGATCCTGTCTCAAAAAAAACAAAATAAAACAAAACAAAAAAACCCAATAAATTTTAAAAAATAAAAGCACATGACTAATGCAGCACCAACAGAGATGGAAGTTTGACTCACCCAAATGATGTTTATACTGTTAAATGCATATTTTGAGATACACATTTATCATTATCAAATAGGAACCAGGCACACACTCACAAGTAAAGCATCTTTCTAGGATTTAATATTTACTGAAAGCACTGAGAGAAATTTCCATCCATTCCAAATTAGGTGTATTGTATTTTATTAAGAGAAATCTTTAAAAACGTGGCTGTCACTCTGGCTTGTATAATTATAGGTACCTATTTAATCACTGGCTTTGTAAATCAATCTCTATGGTGTAGATCTTAATTCTCAGAATGGCTTGAGAAGTGTCATTATAAGCAACAGAACAGGGCCGGGGATATAGCTCAGTGGTTCCGGCGCCTGTCTTGCAGGTGCAAGGGCCCAGGTTCGATTCCCCGGTAACCACATAATAGTACTGGGTGTGGAGACCCACACCCAGCAGCAACCAGTACCACATACCACAGTGCCGGGCGTGGTGGCTCACGCCTGTCATCCCAGCACTTGGGAGGCAGAGGCAGGAGGATTGTGATGTGAGTTGGAGGCTGAGCTCAGGGCCAGCCTGAACCACAAAGCGAGACCCTGTCTCAAAAAATCTAAAAAAAAAAAAAAAAACCAGAACAAGCCACAGACCATTCTGAACAGGAATTTGTCACAACTGTTCCCTTGGTGAAATGCTGTTGTGTGAAAAGCTTATTCTACATGTTGGGTCATTATGGCTAAAGTAAACCAACTTACCAAAACCTTACTTCTCTCTGAGGTAAATAAAGAGTCAAGTTTTTTGTTTATTTTGTTTTTCCTGGTAAGAGGGCTGATTATGAGCTAGGTGTGGAGTCTTTTATATACAAAATCTAAGTGATTGTTTTCCATAACCTTCAGCTGACCTCTAGAAACTCTTCCTCTGCCCTGGGCTTCCACAGTTGGCTGGCTTATGGCTGAGGACAGCTGTTGTTATTTTAGTTGTGTAGTCATTCTGGTTGTCTGGGGACCAATTGAATAAGCCATGATGTTTCGTATTCCAAAATGGGACCGTGGAGAGGACAACTTTTCTGGAAACTGGAATGCTAAAATAGGTACAATAATTTTCAAATCCTCTTCCTAGTTCTTAGTCAAGAAAGTAGAACCCTTTGTAAGCAGATAGTGCCAAGGTACAGTATCCGTGTAGTAGTCTGTCTCTCTTTCTAGTGAATTACTTTGCACATAATAGGAATTGAAGTCATGTTTTATGGAACAAAATAGTTTGCCCACTTACTTTGCCCTTTTATAATTCTTGGGCCCTCATAGACCACCATTTTCAAATACTGCCTTTGGACGTTTTACCAACACTCTGTGGTTTTATGTCTTCTTCAGTATAACATATCCTCATGATCTACTATATAACTAATGGCTGTAGCATCTTTGTAGATCAATGACTTATGATGGAATTACAAAATGATAAAATCAACTTAAAAATCAATAAACTGATGGCCTTTCTCTGCCTTGCTTTCTTTATTTCTAAGATTAAAATAGTGAGAATATCCATTCTTCTAATCTCACAGTATTGCTAGGATGAGATGAGGTGATAGATGTGGAAACTATTCATGATACATGTCACATTACAAAAATGTTATGATTATTGTTAAATCTCCAAAGTGGAATTTTTCTTCTAAGCTATCTCCTTGGAGGAATAAATATCCTTATTTGGTGACTAAAATATGAAAAGTGTAGTGTGTCTGTTCTTTGTTTTCTGCCTTTTTCTCTTTTCTCTTTCCTTCTAGAATTGCTCATTTCTAAAGCTCTTTGGTGGCCTCACCTGTATCAGAGGGGAGGGTGCCCGGCCATCCAGGGAAAGGTGTCAGAGGTCAGGCAGGGCCAGAAACAGGTGCATTTGTCACATAGCCCGAAGGAGAAATTCTGAAGCACCCTGGAGCCATGAGTCCATCTATACATGTGAAGAAGTACGCGGGTTTACCTGGGCACCTATTACTTGGAGTCATACACTGTAAATTATTTATGTGACTAAAACCTATATGGCCTTCTGTACCAATATCTACTTACACATTTGTTTCTCCGTTTTCATACAACCAGCACACCTCTGTCTACTGTCATGGTAAACTTGCCATCTTTTACTCTGAAGAAAATGGGATTTTGGACAGGGTTGGGATGGAACCCAGGGTCTCAGCACTGAATTTTATTCCTAGCCCGTGAATTATTTTTAAGTTTTGTGACGTGGTCTGTATAAATCACTGAGTTATCCAGGCTTGGCTGAAATTTGCAATCCTCCTGCCTCAGCCTCCCAAAGTACTGGGATTATAGGTGTGCACTGCTATGTCACTTAGCTATTGAACAGAGAAGCTCATGGAATAGAGGCAAAGACACAGTAAGAGGCAGCTGGCTCGGGGCGGAGGGAGGCTGATGCTGTGGAGGAGTCCTCTAGTGTGATCTAATCGGGATGAGGCTCCAGACCATCAACTCCAATTCTTATGGTTAAATCCAGCTTGGGGTTACGTTATGTATGTCACACCCCTGTTTTCTGCACAGTGTAGGGAAATTAATAAATAAGACAGGGGTCATCAGCTGGAAAACAAAATATAACCTCTGCTGTGGCCCAAGGCAAGACTAGAAGACTTTCTATAGCACAAAAGTACAAATGGGCCGTGCACTGGCACTCGAGCTGAGACTGCAGAGTGGAGACTTTGGCTTAAAC
>PVIR01032791.1:0-18433 GCA_004026965.1 Petromus typicus
GAGAGTAGTGTCTACATGTTTGATATTCTTATCCACGACGTTATGGATTTTCTTTGTTACCCATTTATATTACTGCCGTACTTAGTCATAACACAGTAATCTAGTGTGACTGGCGAAGTAGACATCAGCTTTTGAACTTCAGAAGCTACTTTCCTTGGGAGAGAAACATTGCAGATACCTTATTCCTATTTTTTCCCCTTTTAGGTTATTTGTCAAAGAAGATATGTGCCTAGCAGAGAAATTATTTGTTACAGTGTCTTCTTTTGACATGTTGGCCCCCTAGAGTCACTTCTTCCCAGAAAATCTCCTGCAGTTACAATTGTTAGATTGAGTGCTGATAAAAATTGGTCTGAGAATTATCAGGAATATTTATATTGTCAAGTGTGATCATAAAGCTTTCTTTTTGGCCTTAAGATTATTTCTCTCCAAGGTATCATCCTGGGAGGGGCAACGATCTACAGTACTGAACTTCTGTTTTTGTTGAGTTTAATTTATGTAAAAATTATTTTTGATGTAAGGTACTAATTTTGCCTTCTTGTCCTGAAAGAATTTTAAAGGGGATGATATATCAGTTGTCCAGGTGTCGGGATTTAGATAGTTGCAGTTTATTCCAGCCAGACTGTCAGCACAAACTGACACAGGTTTGCTTGCAGGCTTATTCGTCGTAGTTTTTTGATTTGTTTTGCATTTGCGATCTTTTCGTAGATTTTTGGTCTTTAATTCAAGTGGCTATAGAGATAAAATCGAACACCCCTAAGATCCACCGTCATATATTGGAGAACCCCTGAGCATTATCTGTGTGTGTTCAGAATCGTGCTGTTGGAGGGTTGGTTTCTCAGTGGCTCTCATTTTGGGTCTGAGGCTGTCCGGTCCTTCGGAGCCCTCCCCTGGGTTTGCTCCGAGTCAAAGCGTGTGGGGCTCCCCTCAGCTCCCGCTCCGCCTCCCACCCCTAGGGCTGCCCGCCCCTGCTCTGTGTTCTTCCCGACTTGGCAAGGTCACTTTTCTCCCTCAGAGCATGCTTTGCGGCCATCCCCGTTCCTGATGCTTTTTGGTGATCTGAAGTCTTCAATGCTCTTTCTTTAGCCTGTCTTCCCACCATTTTTTAAATGACTTTGAGCAATTTAGAAAGTATACCGCCTTGGGCTCTACTGCAGGGTAAGGGCTGCTGGGCACCCGCAGGTTCTAGGCCTGATCTGACTGCGATGGGATCAAAACTGGGGCGTCTTCACCTTTCCAGTCCCTTCTTTCTGGACCACTCTTCTTCGCTGGCCCCTTTAAGTCAGCAGATGGCTGCTGTGCATTTCCTCACCCGTGCTGCCGCTCAGATACAGGGCACCATCACCTTTCTCCTTGCTTTGTGAGTGTGCCGCACCCAAAAAGTGCTTGGCAGTTTGGGTTTGGGTCTGTAAACTCCAGGGCCTTATGACCTCCTTAAAAGTCCTTTCTCCAGTTCCAAAGTTCCCTGACTTGGGATGGTTGGATCCGGGGTTTAGAGTTTCGTCTGGTACAGAAGTGGTAAGCATCACTTGAGTTGCGATGCTTTCCCAGGCTTATAAAACCGCTGTGCTTGTCCTCCTCTCCCGTGCCTGGCAGCTCTGTGAGTGGCAGCTTCTGGTTAGCCCCCTGTTCACAAGGGGGTGCAACTCACACTCCGCGCTGCTGGCTGGGAGGTTTGGGAGGTCTGTGTGCAGGAACTGCACTTTCAAATCAGGGTGCTTTCCTTTCTCGAGGGGTTTTTCCCTCATTGCGAGTCCAGCAATATGTGTAGCGTCCCGTTAGGATGAAAGCATCACTCTGCACGTGATGGAGGATTTTTCGAAAAAGTCAGGTAATGTTGAGCAGCTGGCTAGATAGGCTGAATGGGAAGGAGCCGGCCCCGAGGAATAGTTCCTGGGAAAAACAGTGAGGGCACAAGAACCAGGGCCCTGAGCAGCAGAAGCAGGTAACAGGTCTGCTGTGTTGGGCTGCCTACCTCAGGTCAGGGGAAGAGCTGCTTTTTGTGTTAACTGATCAGTGTTAAAAGTTGGGCGGGATTCTGGATTCCGGTCGCAGGTCACACCCTTGTGTGTGTGTGCATGCACACGCTTGCCCCCGTGACATACATGAATAATGAGTCCGCGCATGCCTTTGAGATTCTGATGTACTGGACTCAGTAGGTTTAACTGTTTCCTTTACTGATCTGTCTGAGGTGAGTAAACAGAGCCTTCTGTGTAAGGCCCAGGCCCACACGGTGTGTAAAGTCAGGCTTTTCCTGTGAACCTCTGTTTGGATAGTGGTTTACGGCTGTGAATCCCTGAGGTAAAGATGATTCCTTAGGTAAGTAGTGATGTTTCACATTTGCTTGTGTGGTTCTGGGCCGTAGGAACCAAACACTAAGTCAGTAAGACTTTAAAAGAATACCTGATGACGTTTTCTTCATTTATACCCCAACATCCTATATGAAATGATCGGACAAAAAGTAAGACATTGAGTATTCTTATCACTCTCAGGGCTTTTGTCTTTGTTTGCTTTGTCTTACTAAAACTGTCATTTGAAATTAGTTCTTGTCTTTGTTTGTGTAAATAAAATTGATAGCATGTTATTAGTGTCTTTGTTTTCAGAATTCTGAGAGTTTGCATTCAAATTGGCACTCATACCATCGAAACTGCTCGTGCTTAGAGGTCCAAGTGAACAGTACCAGGAAGTTAGCACATAGGAAAGTGTCGCAAAACCAGAACTGCCCCAGATCCAGTCGGGATCGAGGGAAGTGTGCAGGCCTCCGCTTTCTGCTCCTCACAGGACTTCTAATGCTACAAGAAACTGTAATCTGAACAATGTATATCTTCTTTCAGATGGATTTCAGAGTCACCGCGAAAGCAAATTTTATGGAAAATTATATTTAATTGATCACAGGAAAAGCTAACTTGATGATTTGAATGTTTTAAAGCAGCACTCGAGGTGATTCCACCTGGATAAAATTTACTGTTAGAGAAGTCTGAGTTCGGCCTCTGTGGAACGAATGTTATTTTCCCTTCTCCAGAAGCAGCGGACATGAGAGAATGCTGCATGATGTTGTTCTGTTTCTTTAAAAATGTGTCCAGCTGCTCCTGAAACCTCAGATCAGTAAGGAAGATAAACGTGAAAACAGACTAAAGTAAAATGGTAAATTCTCCAGCAGCCGGCAGAAAGCCGTGGGAAGAACCAGCTCCAAGAACCACAGCCTCGGACACGTGAAACCAAACTGGCCGGAAGTAGGGCTGGAACGGAGAGGACAGGAGTTTGCCCTGTAATCTAACCCAAGCTTCCACCGCAATGTCACAGCGTTTTCCTGTTTGAAGAACTTCCCGTGTGGGTGTGGGTGCTAGAGATTGAACTCACGGCCTGCCGTGTGAGCTCTAACCGTATCCCCGTCAACTTTTATTTTGAGCCAGAGTCTCGCTAAATTTAAAACTGGAGTTTAACTGGAATTTGCAGTCTTCCTGCCTCAGCCTCCCTCAGTGCTGGGATTGTAGGTATAGGACACCTTCCTTGCCCTGGTTAAGTATTTTTCAAGTTAGCTTTAAGGTTATACAGTGGAGAAATTAAAAGAAAAAGAAAATTAAGAGAAATCAAGTGGACTACAGAAATAGAAGTGCCGTTGACATTTTGTGTGTTTTCTTGTGCTGTTCTGCTTGGAGCTCCTCGACTGTTACCTTCCAGGTCCCTCCCACACAGCATATTCTTTATTATAAAACTTACCCTTCACATATTTGGTAATTTTGTAATCCTGATGCATCTCAGAGTTGCATAAGTTTTATGTGGTTCTGTTTCTTTATGCTCCAAAAATGCTGCTACTAAAATGACTGTATTTCTGAGTTCATGGAGTCTTAGAATATAAGAAATAGAACACCCTTGTCTATATGTGTATACTGACAGGTGATGTGCACACACTTATGCGTGTCTGCATTTTCCCCTTTGTACTCTATCTTGAACGTTTTTAGTAGTACTAAGGTGCCTGCAATGGTTAAATCATACCACTTTCTCTACTTGTACTTTGATGTGGTTTTGCTATATGTTAGCCATCTTGGCCTTTGACTAAATAAAGTTAGCCTCAAAACACTCTTTGTTGGGCCAGGATTTAGCTTAGTGGTTCTGCTGCATACATTTGCAAGTACCAGTCCCTGGTACCAAAAATAAATAAATTTTTTAAAAATTCAAAAAATAAAACACTCTTTGTTGATTCTCTAAGTATCCAGAATTGACCTTTGTCTGTGTCTTTTTAGCTACTAAATCTGTAAAGTGTAAAAGTGAAGGTTGTATCCCCATTATAATATAAGAAGCAAATGAGTTACATATTGAATTATGATTTGAGTAAATATATCTTATGGTTCTAGGGCAACAAAAAATTATCTTTTGTGTCTTAAACTAAGTGATTTAATAAGCAGTTAATGAGTATATAATGGCTGTTACTTGAGGTTTATTACAGATGGTGCCAGAATGTGAGTTGTGTAACTCTTTTATGCTTTGTCTGTTCCAGTTTGAGATCTGGGAGATAAGTTCTCTTTAATGCAGCAAAGAATATTTGAATAGCTGTGAGCTGTGTGGTGGTACATGGGATAAGCATGTTTTACCTTTTTGTGTGTTCATTTGAGGAGGCAGAGGTGATGGAGACAGCCATAATGTCAGTAAACAACTGTCACGGACCCTTGACTTAGAGTGAGAAGTTTACCTGGATACACCCTGTAGATGATGAGGGGCAGAGACTCTTCCACGAACCTATTTGATCCAAGTTGTTTGTATGTCAGACTGGTTGTAACTTGTGGGTCCACTGTACAAAGGACAATCGTTACCCGAGACCAGAGGTCCACTTTTTCAAACTCCCAAATATTTCTCCAAGTTCAGCTTGGACAAAGAAAAGGTGAGCTCCGTACAACAGGACTGGTGTAGAAACTCAAGCAGGGTGGTGCTAAGGTGTCTTCTGTGTAACCAGCTGTCATAGTGTACTGTGGGGAAGCCCTCGGATCCATCTGTTCCTTGGACTCAGTTGTTGGTGAAAGGACATGAGTTAAACTAGGCCTCGCGGTGTACTCTCTAGGTGGTGAATTTGAGATTCTGTTGTGATTGTAGTTTTGTGAGATTTCTTCCTTTCTTTTAAAAGAAAAAGCAGGAAAACATCTTTATCCTGTAGGTATAAAGTCATTACACAGACTAGGTGGTGAATTTGAGATTCTGTTGTGATTGTAGTTTTGTGAGATTTCTTCCTTTCTTTTAAAAGAAAAAGCAGGAAAACATCTTTATCCTGTAGGTATAAAGTCATTACACAGACTAATGGGACATTGAACTAACCAGAGGTCCTAGGTGGACTCAGTTTAAATCTTTTTATTGAATTTTTTCAGTGTCAGGTCAAACAAGATGTGATTAAACTTAGTCCCCCACCTTCCACCACCACCTTCTGCCCCCAAGACAAATTTTCATGTTTCAAAAGTGGTGTCAAGGCCCGGGGATTTAGCTCAGTAGTTCTGCCACCTGCCTTGCAAGTACTAGGTCCTGAGTTCAATCCCCGGTAA
The DNA here is from genome assembly GCA_004026965.1 of Petromus typicus. Classification (NCBI taxonomy): domain Eukaryota; kingdom Metazoa; phylum Chordata; class Mammalia; order Rodentia; family Petromuridae; genus Petromus; species Petromus typicus. The sequence goes on from PVIR01032791.1 coordinate 5,526, forward strand.
CCACAAAAAACATTGATGAGCATGGTGACTCGTGCCCACCAGCAACTAGTACCACACACCACAGTGCCGGGTGTGGTGGTTTATGCCTGTAATCTCAGCACTCGAGGGGCAGAGGCAGGAGGGTTACTGAGTTTGAGGCTGAGTTCAGGGCCACCCTGAACTACAAAGTGAGACCCTGTCTTAAAAAAAAAAGGCATCACAAGCGAGCAGCCCTGTGCTACCGTCTGCTGGCTGTTTCCTAAAAGAAGGGAACTCAGTGGAGCGGAGCGCTGGTCAGGTCCAGGTTAACTCAGAAAGAGGGACAGATGCAGTGACAACATCCTGGCCCCATACCCTTGTCCAGCGGTGAAGGGAGCTCGGTGTCTTCTGGCCACGGGGTCTTCCTCCTCCCACCTCCGGGGGCCACTGACTTGGGCATAATCGCCATGTGAAGCTACTCTGAGATGCTGCGGACACAGGGCGCCAGTGAACAGGAGTGCTTTCGGGAGTCAGCAGGGAAGAGTCAAGTATTTGTGTGGGTCCCAGGAAGGAGCACGGGCTGCCAGGCAAGTGAAGGCCACGGCAGTGTAGCTGGCAGAGGGCGGGAGTCCGTGGATGGGAAGCCTGCGGGGGACAGGGTGAGAAGGGACGCCCAGCCTGGTGGCGTAGGAGTCAGCCTTGTCCAAGGGCCCAGTCGTGTCCTTCCACATGTGTCGTGCCGGTCCCTGTGCGCTATGATTGGGGTGTGGTGAGTGCTGTTGCTGAGTGTGCTCCCCACAGCCAAGCAGGTTCGCGAAGCCAGGACCACGCGACCACGTCCACCTTATTCACCAGATCTGCTGCCGAGTGACTTCCAGCTCAACCCAACATCAGCATGCTGTGAAGGTCATTATTTTGTAGGGTTGAGAACACCCATGCAGCAGCGACAGCACATGCAAGAACACTAACAAAGCAGGCCTGCCGGACCTGCTTCAGACAGGGCCAGAAGTGTCGGGATCAGTGTATTCAAGGGAAGAGGTATTTGGGGAGGAGTATTAGCAACATCTCTTAATGTAATACATTTAAAAAATTTCAACGTATCCACTGTGTTTTTCAGTCTCACACTATACAGAACACCTAGACAAGCCAAAACAGATAAAGCTCAAATTTTGTGGCAAAAAAAGTAGAGGGTTTAGACTGCCTAGCGTGAAGACTTCCTGTAAAGCTACAGCTTTCAAAGCTGTGAGGCCCAGAGGAAGCTCGTTCGTGAGTGTTCATAGTTGATAACGTGGGAGCAGCTGGACATGTGTCCTCGCTGGTGAACGCAGTCTGTGGCACAGCCAGTGGGAGAAACCCTCGTGGCGGTTGGAAGCGACACATCATGGACGGATCTCAAGGACCTTATGCTGAATGAGACAGCCTGGGCCTGAGACGCAGGGTGCTGTACAGTCCGCTTTCTGCAGAACTCCTCACAGCGTCAGCTGCCGTGTGGTGATGGAGCCAGACGAGTGATCCCCGGACGCTGAGAATGAGACAGGGAAGAAATCGACCGCAGTTTCATGGTGTAGGAGATTATGGAGTCAGAGTTGTGACACAGTAATCTATACCTTGATTTGGGTGTTTGTTATATAGTTTTATTATTTTATCAGAAAACCAAATTATAACCTTAAAATGAATAGGTTTTGTTATGTAAATTATGCCTTAATTAGGTTGAGTGAAAAATGAAAATGAGGCACTTAGATCTCCTACCGTAACTGTTGAATTCATGAGTGAAGGAGTAGAAAGAGGTTCCTTACAGTCATAAAGTGGGAATTTCCTGAGCTGCTGATAACATGAAATTGCGATCTTACTTCCCCCAAGTTCTGCAGTATCTTAAGTATATAAAAGCAATAATTTTGGCAACTTGGGCCGGGGGTTTAGCTCAGTGGTTCTGGCGCCTGTCTTGCAAACGCAAGGACCCGGGTTCAATCCCTGGTAACCACATAACAATACTAGGTGTGGAGACTCACGCCCAGCAGCAACCAGTACCACATACCACAGTGCCGGGCGTGGTGGCTCACGCCTGTCATCCCACCACTCGGGAGGCAGAGGCAGGAGGATTGCTGTGATGTGAGTTTGAGGCTGAGCTCAGGGCCAGCCTGAACCACAAAGCGAGACCCTGTCTCAGAAAAACCTTAAAAAAAAATAATAATAATTTTGGCAACTTTTTTGGGCTTTTAAGGAACATCTGGTTTAAAGAGACATTTTCCTCTGAATACTTTGGGTACCAAGTATTTGCATCAGCTAACAGTGCGTTTCTCTTGAGCTCTCTTGACAGAAAGACTTCAGGGTTGTAGAGAAAAGTCCTTTTCTTGTCAGTGGAATCTTGCTGATAGGATAAATATTTGGAATATGATAATAAAAAAGAGGAAAAGTACCCTGGGGAAATACCTCTTAAATTTGGGGAGGACTGTAGATTCTGGAAACTGCCACCAATTTTAAATTATCTGACACCCAAAGCCCAGGCAGCTAAAATCCTTTCTTTTTACCAAAATGTTTAAATTAACTTTTCGTACCATGAATTATGTCAGAATGCTCCCCGAGGGTAAGTTTTATCTCGCATTCATCTCTCTTTCTCTCACATTTTAAAAATTTGTACATGAAACTGTTTCTCGGTCCTCTGTATATATTTTATTTATCTATATTTTTTTCTTTTCAACAGTGTTGTATTGCTTTAAATATGAAGTTTATATTATGCTTTTTTTGTAATACCAGCCAGTAATATTTAGTTTTGTGTGTTCAAATTCTTTCTAGTTAAACTATAAACTTCACTTAGACCTTTTCAGAGACTGGTGGGCATGCAGCGTATGGAAGTTTAAACTGACATAGTCATGAAACTGGATTTTATTTGTAGATGGCACCAGTATGAAATTGAGAAAGAAAAGGCATTATCTATAAAGTAGAAAGCCTTTGTACATCAGGCCAGAGTGGCAGCATTGAAAAAGCGATGTCAGATGATAGCTCATGAAATTCAATTTGGATTTCTATTTGATTTGCAGTGTCTTGAGCATATATTGATGATGTTGATGGTTCTAACAGTCTCTGGGCTCTCAGCGGTTGGAAAGAAGGTTAGGAATGTGAGCTCCCTGCCAGTTAGTCATTCGGGGCCCTGGTATTCCTAGCTACCCCGAGAACATTTTTGACCAGGCTCACCCCTGCCTCATTTGCTTGGCCTAACACTTCCTTCCATACTTGCCTCGCAGTGATGGAATTTAGGAATTCACTTCTGCCTGTGTCTTTATGGAGAAAGGAAACAGATTTTGTTGTAGCGCAAGTCTCTCCTATGGCATAATTTGAATGTGTCCTGTACATAGTTAATATAACTTGGGTGAGCATTAGAGTCCTTCCCCTGTAACCCTGAGACACAGGTTGTCATATGTAGGCAACGTGAGTCCATGCTGTGTTTCCTTTGGTCCCTTCCTGGACCTGGCCAGTCCAGCACGCAGACTTGAGCCCTGCAGGGCTGACCCCCTGGCTGGCGACGCAGCACGTGTGAGTTGGTGTGTCAGTGTGCACGTGTTGCGGTGGCATTGCCTGCAGACACGCAGACTCCCCAGCTGTGTGATGGCTGTGCTTGGGGCTGACGGCGTTTGGAGCAGCAGGTTGCTGACTTTGACCATTGTGGATTAAATGTGGGACAGAGTTCGGTAGCATACTCAGAGACAGCCTTATTTGTCTCTTGCCCTGTTTAATACCGCTTTGGTGCTTGCAAGTGTATTTATCAAATAAAGCTAGAAATTGCAATCTCATAAAGAAAATTATAGTTAAAGTCCATTTTTCCTTCACTAGTGGGAGTTGCTGTGTGATGCAACCCCAGGTGGTGCTGCTCACAGCAGCTGCCATGGAGTTGTGCAGCGGCCCAGGCCTGTGTCCCGCGTCTGCACTGGGAACTAGATGATTTTTATGCAGCGATGTGCTAAATGTTGTTAACTCTTACGGCTCTGGGACAAAAGTCTGTATTTCAGATTTCTTCTGCTGCGTAACATTACTCATCAAATGATGTGGTAAACTTATCAGATAAAACACAGAATGCCCAGTTAATTTTTCTTTTTTCCTTTTTTGGAGATAAGATCTTGCTGTGTAGAGCAAGCTGCCTTGAACTTGCAGCAATCCTCTTGCCTGAGCCTCTTGAGTGCTGATGTTATAGGCATGTGGCACAATGCCCAGTTACCCCAAGCAAAATTTGTATTTCAGATAAACGAAAGTAATTTTTCCCCTGGTAGTAGGAACCACAGAGGGGCCTCAACCCCGGTGTACTCTTAACACTGAGGTACATCCCTGAAGAGGGATCCTTTTCGGTGTTCCAGACCCATCTTAAACCTGCCATCCTCCTGCCTTAGCCTCCCCAGTAATTAGGGTTAAAGGCGTGCGTACCACGCTTGGAAAGACAAGTGAGTTTTTTAATTGGAAAGGATGTAATAAAAAATTACTTGTCTTTCAGTTGAATTTCAAAATCAGTTGAGTGCCTGTTGTTTTCTAAATCTGTCACCTGTGGTTTCTAGAGATAGATATAAAGTGGTCAGATAGTTTGCAGAGGATCTTATGAAATAATTGCAATCAGTGAAAAGTGCTGTGACTGTTTATACCTATGTGGGCGAACCCGTGGCACATGTCCGTACATCAGCAGGCTATGATCACTGAAAGCTCTGAAAGGTTTGCCATCACGGGTCTGCTATATAAATGCCCACTTGTGTCGGCTTATTTGTTACTTCTAAGCTGGTCACCTTCCTTGGCATGTTGGTTTGCAATATCTGTATCTTCCATAGTTGTTTATGAATAAAGGGGAAATTGATTCATTCATTTCCTCATTACCTTCTCCAGCAGTGTAAGCATTTGTGCAAGGAAATTATTTCATACTGTTCATTTGTGTTTTCAACCTATTAATGATTTAGAAGGCATATGGCAGGAGCTCTGTGAATGCAGTGGTCACCTACCAAGAACTTTCAGTGGGCGCCAGAAATTGAGGAATTATTTGAAGGAGCCACAAGCACTTACCAAGTCCAGATGTGACAGAGAAAGTTTTAGACTACAGATGAGGACAAATAACCTGCCAGTGAGGACGGTGACATTGTGGGGCAGCCTCTTGGGCAAACAGCACGGACTGTTGCTTTAGGCAGTCAAAGGCGAATGTCTCCACTGGGAAGTTGTCTGTTGATCTGATTATCCAGGGACTGGAAATAGCATTTCAGTTTTTCCCATTGAAAACCCATGATGTCGTATCTAAAATTGCATACTTTGCCCTTAAACTTTGATGCAGAGCCATTCCTCATACCACGTCACACCTTCTTGCTGGGAATGTCTTCCAGGAACACCCTCAGCATAAGGCTGTGTATTCTGGAAGAGCAGAAAAGAGAGCTCTTTGGATTCTTTGTATTATATGGGGTGTACTCTTCCCAGAGTGAATCCCTGCAGGGGACAGCAAATACCTCTTACCATGAAAGGCAGTGTCTCTCATATTTTTATTGGTTCATAAACGTGCATGAATAAGTTTCTTGAAGTCCACTGATAGAGAGGTCCTGGGAAAGAGTTTTGTAATTACAGCCCATATGTGTTTTGTAATTACAGCCCGTAGGTCAGTTGGATCTTTTCTTTTTGTCTCTGACCTGGAGCAAAATGTTTAACCAATGGTCCCAATTACCTCATGTGTTACATCTATAAATAGGGAAAATAGTAATAAATGGGAATTGAAGATCTGCTGAAAGCACTCACTTTAGTGTCTAACTCTGAAATTTTGAATTGCTATATTTTGTTATTTATGCAAGTAATAATGACACAGGAATAATTACTGTTCCATTGTTAAGATTCATAGCTACAATAGCGAGTAATTAACCTGTACAATAGTAGTTAATATCTGAGTGATAGGTTGTCTCTTCCGAAGAGCCAGCTAGGGCGCGTAGTCATCCCTTGACTTGCTTGTCCTGGGACCGTGTCACAGTTGCATTTTCAAGGACGCAGCTCCCAGATTGCTTGGGGATAGGCTTTGCACTGTGAAGACACATGTTGAAAACCACACGCCCAGCCTGAAACTTTGGGTTCTGACCCGGAAAGAGTGCTAACCCTGTCTGAACTTGAGGCTCCTCCATCGGTACTGGGTTCTAGTTCCTGCTCTACCCAGAACCTGCCGTAAGGCCTAAGACCAGCGAAACCCTTGGAGAAAGGAAGCATGTGGCTAGTCAAATTGAAATTCAAATGGAAATTTCGGTTGCTTAGACCGCCAGCCCAGTCTGTGGTACGAGCAGTCTGTGGTGTGTCCAGTCTGTTTGTGGCCGTACAATAGTGCCCAGAAGTCCCTTCCTTGTGCTGCTGTCTCAGAGAGCAAGATACGGACTGTGACAGTTAACGTAGAAAGTTCTCAGGGACAACATTCTTGGAGGTCCAGGGACAGCGTAGCTCCCGAAATTCAAGCTAAAAAAGATCTAAGAGGTGTGAAGGAGGTGCAGGAAGTGTGTTATTGTCCTGAAATCCAGAGTAAAACAACGAAATGATTTTAAAAAATAGTTGGTCTTAAAACGGGGCTGGGCAGTGTGGCCAAGTCCACACAGGGACTTGCTGTTCTGGAGGAGGTGGAGAAGCAGCCAAGAAGCCTTTCCTGTGAGGCCTGGATCTCTCCTGCTTCCTCATTAAGCTCTTACATAATGGCATTCTATATATAGAGCTTCCCTTTGTATCGGGCCCTGCTTTCCCCCTGTCGTCTTCAGACTCTATAAAAGTGTTTGCAAAGAATCCTCGAGCCCCTGCTGGGAGCTGTAACTAGGCAGATGAGGGTTTGCTAGTCTAGTCTGAGGAGTGCTCAGTGATGAGTGTGGGTTACCGAGCCTTGCTGGCACCCACCTGTGGCTGAGGGCACGTTTGATGGCTGTGCACTTTGCCTTCCTCTGGAGCAGACGCTGGAGGGAGCTGTCCTCCTAGTGGCTCCTGTTGGCAGCCGCAGGGACAGCCCCTCTGCCCATAGGCAGGAGAGACTGCCTGCAGGGCTGTCCCTCTTTTCTTGGGGTTGGCAGGTGGCGGTGGTGACCCGCATTCAGGCTGAGACCTTAGCCTTTCTGCAGACTTGCCCTTTTTCGTCTTGTTGGGCCTGGGAGCAAGAGCAGTTTGTGTTTGCCTGTCCCTGGACCACCTCTGCCCGGCCAGCCTTAGCCTCGGGACTCAGCCCGTGTTACATTTCAAGTGGAGGATGTTTTCTTTAAAATAGGGTTACACTTAGAGTATTGTAATATACCTTTTATAGCAACTCATGAACTTGAAAATGTGCTTTATCTTTTCATGGTAAAAATGTTACTTTAGATTATTTTTATTCATTAGGCCTCTGGCTAAACCGAAGTTGTTTCTGTAATGAGCACAGAATGGAAAGAACCACTCTCCCCTAAATAGCTCAGTACACTGCATCTTGGGCTGTTTTGTATCCTGGCTGATACTTTATGGCACGCGTGCATGTCCCTGTATCTGGGTGCTCACACGCGCGCGCACACACACACACGTGACCCTACTGTTTGTCACTACTGCCGAGCTCCATGCATCTGCTTCAGTCCTGACAGCAGATCGTACATAGATCAGTGACTCAGTTAATCCCCTTTCTTACGTGAGGACGGTGAGGTTTAGGAAACATCCTCCCAGATCCTCTGGCTGGAGACCAGAGTGAACTTTATCTGGCTCCACAGCAGACCCTCACAAATGCGTGCGAATTTGCGAGGTCATTAAACATTGTTCAAACCAGAATTGCGTCTGTCCTCACAGTCTTTGCAGCACGCTGGGCCCTTTGCAGTCAGGACCAGCCCGTTTCCTTTCCCAGTGGGAAACATTCCAAGTATTCCTCTTGAAACAAAACGCCAAGAATTATTTTTGCAGACTTCTGTGGAGTCATTTTTGGACAACACCCTGGAACAGGAAACCACAGTTACTCCTAAATGTGTACAGGATGGAAATAGATAACATTCTTCAGAAGACTGTGGCCACAATTACTCTTTTCAGATCAGCGCCATGGAGGATGGTGTGTTTGATGCATTTCTTACCTGAACTTGTAGCATGGGGACTTGCATTTATAATTTTAGAGTTTTTTTTTTTTAATAACTTGGGAATACAGTGGCCTTAGGTGTGAAATAAAGGAGAAACAGTGATGCATGATTCAGACTCTTTGAAAGCTTTTCTTAGACAATGAATTGAAAATAAAACAGGGCCTTGCAGCCTAGATGATGAGAACACGGATTCCTGTGGCTGGTGAAGCCCAGGTAGCGCAGTGGTTCCTGGGAAGCGTGTGATGAGATGAATGAGAGGCTCCGTGTGAGGGACACTCACCTAGCATTCCTATAGCAACTGCTCTTGGAGAGCGAATTCCCCTTTGCTTTGCTGCCACGCTGTCGTCAAAGCTGTTCAAGGAGCAGATCCTAGGTGCCCCCATGGCAGCACCGGAAGGATCATGATACTTCAGCAGATAATCCTAGAGTTCATGCCTACAGCTTCTCTCCAGAGCCACCAGAACTCCTGCTTGAGCTGTCGCTGCCCAGTTTCTGCAGGATTCCCACCTAGTAGCTGAGTTGCCTGAAACAGTGCTGACTTCATAGTCTACTCTCTCCATGATTAGTTTTTAATTAACACAGGCAATGCGTGGTTATATTCTCCTGGTAAAAACTGTATACATCTCTCTCCCCTATGAATTGAATAATCATTGTTCTTTTATTTTACAACATAAAAGGTACGTAGGTTATGTGTGCATGTGTCTGTCTAGGTTAGTCACTTTTAAAGTGGACTTTGCATGTTGGTGCCTACATATTACTCGTGTGTATCTTCTTCATGTGGTAGACACCTGCAAAATATCTTGTTACTGTGGCTGTTCCATGGTGAACTACAATCACAAGTAATTAACCTGTACAATAGCAGTTAATAGCTGAGTGATGGGTTGTCTCTTCCGAAGAGCCAGCTAGGGCGCGTAGCCATCCATTGACTGCTGCCTGTCCTGGAACCGTGTCACAGTTGCATTTTCAAGGACGCAGCTCCCAGGTTTGGTTTGGTTCTTCATTACTGGCTGTGTTGTTGTGTTTATCTTACCGACAGTGACATTGGTAATTTCCGGGACACCTGCGTACTAGTTTCCATGTACTTACATGCCACTGTGTACAGCAGTCACATTTAAAAGTCCTCATATATGCTGCGGGAGGGAGAGTACCAGCTTTAAGCACATCTTGTGGACCCTTTTTGTAAAGCAAAACATGCCTTTGCATGAAGTAGGAAGTTTTTAAAGGTGGAAGTGAAGTTCCCTTCTCTGTGTTCTGTCCGTCAAGAACGGACTCCCTAAGGTGTGTAGCGCTGATCTTAGGTGCGATTCTCAAGGGGTTTGCAGCACCTCCTCTTTTCTGCTGCCCACCGACAGCACAGTGACAACCTGTGTGTGGTACTGATCTGCAGGTAACACAAAGTAACTGGTGCTGATGAGTCAGCATGGGAAACAAGTATACACTGGTGAAGTGAAAATTGACTTTGTTGACAAAAGATAGGGTCGGAAAATCTTGGTGAATGCTGGAGCAGTGCAGCTCAGAAAGGATTAGACTCCGGAAACTCTGACCCAGAGATCTCACTGTGCTTGAGACTTTTCATGGTAGGAAGGGGTCTTTCCTAGAGGAGGGAGAATCCCTACACTCCTGAGTCGGCCATCAAGAGAGCATCTAGTCAGGGGAGAGCGCTGGTGCAAAGGAGAGTCCAGCGGCTTCTGACAGGGAGGAGCAAGGTGCGGCCTGGGCAGGAAGTGCACCGTCTGTCCTCAACAAGTGAATCAGCCAGAAGGTCGCAGAGCTGGCTCTAGCAGTACAAACTTCCTGACACTTTCAAAATTTGCTCTCTACCTCTAATTCGGTATCTTTGCATGGCAGGCGAATAGATTGTTTGAATTATCGATTTTCAAAAAAATCAGATTAAATTAGGCCTGCTTTTCATTTAATGAACATGTGAATTTGAAGAAATTCCTGTGAATCAGGGGGCTTGGAATTGCTGTAAAATTCCTCTTGCACTTGTTACATATTTATAACCGTGGTGGTATTTGGGCATGAGCTGCATGATTATGACAGTAAAAAAAAAAAAAAAAAAAGTCAGAAGCTGTGGCTAAGAAAGTTTTCATATTAGTCACTTTCGATTGGACCCGTACAGTTTTCTGATATCTTAGGGTCATGATTTACTGATCTTCAGAAACTGATACAAGTAATGTCATTGTTTTTAAGCCACTGAATTTCAAAGGCACTTATTTTGCTACAATTGATAATACAATATGGAGGAATTTGGAGTATAATTTTAGTTGATGGGAAAATATTTCTAATGGTTTTGGAACGGAACTTCTCAGTAGTTAACAAAACCAACTGTGGTAATTTTCTTTGTAAGATGGTTGGAAATAACTATGTTTTCTGTCTCTCTCTCTATCCTTTCCTAAACATAATTTTTCCTCAGAGGAATGATGTCTGATTTTTTTATCATCAGTGATGAATTTACAGTGAAGATTATTTTGCAGAATCTGATGTGTTGTTTATATTACAAGCATATTCCACACTGATTGTAAGATGGGTCCAGTACTTTGGATAACAACTTATATATGGAATTTAGTGTTAAGAATCTTAAATGTGTCCACTTGTACACAATTCTGATTTTATTTTAAACCTGAAGACAATTTTTTTTGTTTAAATGTACACCATAATTATATAGATGTGTGAGGTGTGGTGTAACATTTCATCATATGTACACAAAACCTGATGCTAAGGTTGGAGTAACTGACATGTCCATCCCTTCGGACTTACCTGATTCCTTTGTGTTAAGGACGTGTAACATCCTCGCAGCTGTTTTGAACTCAGTAATTAGTTGTGTCCCGCCCTGTCCCCCGGCTTTGCTGTAGAGTGCTGTGAGTTGTCCCCCACACAGTCGCACTCCTGTGTCCCGTGCACACTCTTTCTCTGTTCCTCTGCCCCTTCCTAGCTCCTGGTTACCACTACTCTGTTATCGACTGCTAGATTTCAACTTTTTGGCCTCCACATGTAAGGGGGAATATGTTTCATCTCACTGAATGAATTGCTGTCCTGTTCTAAAGTGGTTTTTTTTTTTTTTAATTTATAAAACTATAACGCTAAAGTATTGGGCGCTAGCTTCACTTGTGTCATAAACGTCTCGAGACCTGAGATACAAATTCATATCATGAACATCAAAGCGAAGTCCCCAGGAAGGCAAGTGCTGAGTCTTCGCTGGATCTGGGGACTGTGGTTTCCATGTTACTTCGTGTCCTGACATGACACTGCCTGTGCCGTTTGCCAGCCTCACGCTGTTTACAAAGACCATGAGCTTTGTACTGTGTGTGATAGTGCCGGAGAGCAGAGTGCTTCCTCCAGCTAGCTGGGTTCCCTCTTGTTTCAGGGTGTATATTCCAATAATTAGCCTGAAGTACGGCATCAGGACATACCAATGGGTTTGGAAAGGTCCTGACCTGGTCTGGTCAGAGATGCTGACTTTATGTGTCACGTGGACACCTGTGACACGTGTGTCCCATCTGCTCTGTTAGATGCCAGTGATAGAGTAGGGAACAAGCTGCACAGAGAGTGCTGGCCTTGTGACGCAGGGAAGACACACTGAATAAAGTAAATGAATTAAATGTTAAGCAGAGATCCACTTAACAACAAAAATGTAAAGCAGAAAAAAGGACTGAGAAAATTGAAATTTTAGGGAAGTTGCAAGCTAATAGCCCCTAATTGTTCTTAAGTCGCTCTTTTCTAGCATTTTCATCAGAGTCAGGGCTGGTTTGTGTGGTCCACACAGTGTGGCACTGTGTGGCTTCTCGTACCAAACCACAAAGGCACTGTGGTCCCTGCAGTTCACCTGGATTTGTTCCCGTGGAAGAAGCCAACCACGATTCCGTCCTGCCATCTCTCAGCCCCATGCGGCCTCTCCTGTGAGGGAAGCAGTTTGGAAATGGTCCCGGTTCAAGCCGAGCCTCAGGGCCTGCTGGAGCAGCTGACTTTACGACAGTAATGTAGAGACCTCAGCCAGACTACAGACTCAGTGACGGCTAAATGACGGAGCAGTAAAGACCATGCTGGACAGTACACACTTATCGAGGTATTGTTTCTGATACTTCCCAACATTTGGTGACTACTGCACTGTGCTGGGAGAGCATTTCTGTGTACATCAGATGCCTTTGGAGAATCACCACCGCCAGGTACAGGTGTTCTGCCAGCAGGGTTTTCCTGCTCTGGGCAGGTGACCTAGCCGAGCCCATTTAGGTGAAGGTTGTTTGGGCTCAGAGATGGACATTTGACTGAAGAGCGCTGACTGCACATCCGTTCTCTGCTATTCTCGGACCTGCCATGTAACTCAACAGAACATGAGCTGGAGCTCCTGGTGTCCCTGTGGGAGAGCGAGCCCCTGTGAGACTGACCAAGGCCCTGCAGCGCAGAGTGAGCCAGGGAGCGCTGTGCTCTGACAGAGGCCTGGCCGTGCTCAGCCGCCAAACGTGGACGCACTCCGCACTCCGGAACCTCAAAGCCACCAGGGCCGGGCACCCGCAGACGCCCATAGGCGGGCCCTTAGTTTTGTTTAGCTCACTCCGATGAGGTTTTACCTCACGTTTGACTTGTGTCTTGAGCTGGTTACTGTACTTGATAAACACTTGAGGTCTCAGTTTTCTCAACCATAAAGTTGGTTTGATTGGACCTACTTTGGTTTTCTTGTGGAAATTATTTGGGAAAGTACATCAAATGTGGTAAAAAGTTAAGTTTGGGCTGGCATTGTAGCTCCTTGGTAGTGTCTGTGCTTAGGTTGTACAAGGCCCTCGGTTTGATCCCCAGCAGTAAAAAAGAAAAAGTAGTTAAAAGTCCTGCCTCGTTTGTTTGCTGTTTACTCCTTCCTCGACTCCTCTGCTCCATTTCTAACCACTGAAATGTTTTTCCTCT
>PVIR01032792.1:0-18304 GCA_004026965.1 Petromus typicus
AACAATGAAGGAAAGAAAAAGTGCAAAGAAAGGAAGAAAGAAAAGCAATATCCACTTCTGGGTGTGACTCTGCTGTCACTGGTCAGCAAATGGACAGACTGATCCATGTTGGCTGATCCCAGAAAACCTGCAGCAGAATTATGCAAGGTGGTGGTGGAGTGTACCCAAAAGCTTGCATCTTTTTTTGCACTGAATTTAGGCTGATCCTGGTTTCTGGCTGTGAGGCTGGGACCTGAGTTATTCAGCCCACAATACCCTGGGTGCTGCTTGCTGGCCTCGGCTCAGCTCCCTGATCCTGACTGTCCATCCCACCCCGGCCTCCACCCTGACACAGACAGCCTTGATGTGGAGCCAGCCCTCTGCTGCTCTGAGTGCACCCCAGGTTCAGGCACCACTTGGCACTTTCCTCTTCTGCACTGAGGTCCCTGTCTTCACTCCTCCTTCACTCCTTGTGGACTCCAGCTCTCACTTCAGAGCCTTGCTGGATCCCAGGGGCCCATTTCACTCCTTCTTCTCTTCCTCCCCTTGCTGTGTTCCAGCGTCTGGACTTCAAATCTCAGAGAGGCTGATTTGCTGTTTTTCACCACTGTGACATCTTCTTGGAAGTCCAGCCACTTCTGTAAAGTAAAGATGGCATTATTAATGGCACCCACTGGAACAACAGCATTCATAAAAGGATAAAAATGGGAAAATAATTTTAAAATTAAAAGTTGACTATAATTCAAAGCATTAATCACATCTAGCTATAATTCATGTAGTACCTCATATATTCCTCGGACACAGATCATTAGTAGTAAATAAATAAATAATAAAATATCTATTGACTGCTTACTTTATGATGGGCCAGGAACTGTTCTAAGTTTGTCACATGTTTTAACTCATTTATTCTCTATCATCATATATTCCAGGTGCAATTACAACAATTGTATAGACTGGGAAATTGAGGCTCAGAAGGATTAGCTAACTTATATGAACCAGAAGGTGGCTGACTCAAATTCAAACTAAGGTGAGTGAAATGATTAAATTATTTAGAAGATAAATAGTCTGAAAGCACCCAGAAACTTTGACTTCTCATTAATGTAATGCATACGATACCATTTTCTCAGCAGATGCAGTTTACACAGAGATTCATGAACAAGACGCCTTTATGTTCCAAAGCCTTGTCAAAACTGTTTCTATTTTTGAGGATATTTTGTCTATCATAACATTCAAGTATCAGCTACACTTATAAGAAAGTGTATGCATTTAACTAGGTAAAAATTACTTTCCAGAAGATCAGTACAAACCCATAGTCACAGAAATGCTAAAATTGACAAAATAGCTTGTTTTTATCCTGACCCCAAGTTAAAAAACTATACAAATAAAGAGTGGGTTTTTTTCTCTTATAAATTTTCCAAAAGACTTTAAAACTTGGTGGCTTTTTGAAACAAATCTTTTTATCAAGATTAATTTTAAAGGTAGACACTATGAGTATCAAATTAAGCTGTTAGGGAGTGAAGCGATACAGAGAAAGATGTGTTACAACACCCCCTTCTCCCCTACCGCTGTAGAGACTGGTAAGTCTGCACAGGAATACCGGTGGCCAGGAATCACACTGGAGTAATTCTTTTCTAGTTATGTCAGAGTTCTAGCATGCTATTAGCGACACATGTGTCTTCCTCATCATCAACCACCATATCATTGCTGTTTCAAACTGTTACGAGAGCTGTTGACATAGAATATTGTGTCTGTCGACAGCTCCAATTAGCTGGCGTGTCTGACTGGTGACAGCACGGTCTACTTCTGTTTATGCGGACGGTGGGAGCTGTATCTTCGTCTCCCAACCTCCAGTGGCAGACAGATGGATAGAGCTATATAATCATCAACGGAAGCGTGTGATATTCTGTCTTCACAAACCGTCACGTGGAGCAGAACCAACATCCTTTTGTCTGCTTTGAGAAACAACTACAAGATCCCTCCCCTCTGTCAAATTATGAGGGTAACTATGTATAAAATGCATCATATATATGTACATGCAGAACACCTTAGACTAGGATATGCTGAAGAAATAAAGGAAACATTTTAAAAAGCCGATGGGATAATTCATTTAGCATTATGACAGCATTAAAGATACTTTGGCTTTAGTATTATTTATAGAAATCTTTTACCCACAATTTCTAGAAATCAGCTGATCACTGCTTCGCTACTCTTTACATAATACTTGTAAAATTGTGAAAGTATATTTTATAATATTTGACATTCTTTACTGTGTCTAGCTTTAATTTTGACACAAGAGGCAATTGTGGTTTGGCATTACCTAGGATACATCATCTCCACTAACTCCCATCCTTTTAGCATCCGGTACATATGTGACAGATGATGGTGACCAAACCAAAACACTCCTCCGTGGGTTCTCCCCAAGATGTGTGTAATTCAGAGTACATGAATCACAATTCATTTTACCAATAAAAAGAGATGAAATGCAACGATTGAGAATGATGCAAGTTTAGGGCTAGGCTAGAATTATTTTATTAAACTTTTTAGTATTGTTGTGAAATGACTCAAAACAAAGTACTACATGTCTACAAACCATGGACTAGGTTCAACAGTCTATTGCAACTCACCCCTCAAATTTCAGCACGGATGCTACTTTCCTGGAAAAGACCTTCTGAGAACCTTTGTAACACTCACGGCATTATTATTTTCCTTTCCAACATTCATCACAGTTTGCAATGTCTGCTTGTGTATTTGTTCTGCATTGAGTCCCTGGAGAGCAGACCAGGTGACTGTGGCTCACCTTTGGTTCTCTGGTGCCCCACACAGTGCCTGGCATACAGTTGGGGCCATTATAGATGTGTTGGATCAATACTGTGCAGATGGACTCACAATATAATTTTTCAGATAAATGAAATACTACTGCTCAGTTTTATGAGACTAGAACTTCTCACCAGGTGGTGCTTCCTTGTGTCTGATTTATACCTTTAGCTCACCCTGGTGCTATGTTTAGGTAGGTGGTGACATTAGGGACCAAGGCGTGTTCTGGGCAGAGAGAGTAAGGCCTATGAGTCTACTGTGTGAGCTCCAAGAGCCCACATCTGCACACAGCAGAATGACAGGAGAAGTCTGAGAAGGGTAAGATGGAGAAAATGTCCCTCAAACATGGAGCACACAAAGTTTTTGGGTGTCAGCCTGAAACTCTCACTAGGGAGCCTTGAGGGAAAGAGTTTCTCTTACCTTCATTTCAAGGGTGTGAAGTCTATTAATATCAATCAGAACCATTCTGTATTCTCACCAACACAGGACTGAGCCTCACCCTCCTGAGACCAGTGGGACAGTAACGTCCTACCTGTCACGTGGGAAGATGGTGCAAAAGAGAATGAAACATTTGTTATTTCCCTTGACTGAAACTTTGGAGTCATGTGCTATGGTCTGCCACCGCCGGTGAGGAAATCAGACTGGGTTATCTACGTGTTTCTCAGTATTGAATTATACGGTGAACCAAGAGCATGTTTTTATTTTACTGTCCCCCATCCAACGATTGCCCCCCCACGAGGCACATGAAAGTCTTTTTCTGAATAAGTATTTGAAATCTGAAAATCAGCATTTGCTGCACTAAAAGCTCACCGAGGGAAGAGGGCAGGTCGCTCATATTTCTGTGCCTCCCATCAAGCCCTGCTCAGCTAACAAGTAGCAAGTATGAACTGAGTGTCTGCCGAGTGGGTCACTCACACACATCTCTATTTCTGGCCGAAGCCTGTCAGTTTGTTCTGGTTTTCTCTGCACTGAATCCCCTTCCCTCCATTCAAATCCCCTTTCCCGAGTTCCCCTTACATTTCCTGCCTTGCGAAAAGTTCAGGAGAGAACGCGTGCCACGCCCGCCCCGGTCTCCTAGCCGCGTCTGACTTGCTCTGAGGCCCAGGACCTGTTTTGCAGCCTCTGCTCGGCCAGGTGGTTGTTGCCTCCTTGTTTGCACAGTTGTTTCTCAAATACTTTAGATCTTGGGAGAATCATTTGCTTTTCTGCTTGTTTAGCTTCACTTTTTCCCCGTGTGGTCTTCTGTAGAAATCCTAGGAAAAAATGGATAAGGTAGCTTTTTCCTCCATTTGATAGGTGGTAAAATACTGTTCAGAAAGCTCATCCATAGGTATCTCCCATGCACCATGAAATTCTTGGAAGGAAACTGTGTTGGGCTAAATCAGATAAATCCTTAGGTTGCTCTGCTTCACTGATGATTTTATCATCTATAAAGCAGAAAGTACTGCTGCTCTGGACTTGATTCTGATTAGCAAAAGGAAGTTTATGGAGGTGCTGAAGATGATGGGGAAAATGAGTAAATATTTTAGAGTTGAAAATAGTTGAAAGAAGGGAGATTGAACAGAGTTGAATATGTTCTCTGGGGTTTTAGAATGCATTTTTTTCCCCAAATCAAAGAGATGACTCCCAATAAATGGCATCATTTTATGGACAGAGACTTTAAAAGGGAACATAGCTCAAAGGAGACAGGGGACTGTGAAAGTTGTAATTCTGATCATATATTCATGAATAATCCCCATGAGAATAAAGGTAGGCACATCTGAAGAAGCTTTTGTGACTGCCAAGGGGGGTTCTCTGATAAGCCCATATTCAAAAGGGATCGGAGGAAGTGGGGGAGAGGGAAGGTGGAATGAGGGGCAGCACCGGCCAGGCAGGGCCACCATGAGCCCTAAGAAGGACGGGACTGAACACTGCTCGGCTGTGTGTGCCATTGCGTGGTCCCCTCCTTTCTTACCAGGTCCTCAGAGTGGACATTCTCTATCCCAGTTTCTTGCTTTAAAAGTTACAAAAGAGAGATGCTGAGCAGGAGGGTGTTCTGATGGGACCAGCCCACAGTGAGATGCAGTAGGTAAAAAAGCTATGGGAATATAGAGCTGCTGTCAAACCAAAGAATCCAGGAAGAGGACTGTGAGGATGACAGTGAACGGCAGGACTACACAGGCCTCAGAGAGTGGACAGGCGTATGGTGAGGTCCTGGGCCCTGGGCCCTGGCGGCTTTGGCTCTATTCCTAGGAACGCTTTCTAGTTGCCTGTGACCAGATAGAAAGAGAACAATCATATTCAGACCAAGAGCTAGAAGAAAGAATGCAAATAAAAAGTAGAGCCTAGACAGGTGAAGAGAGCTGAAGAACAGGTGTCAAGGATTAGTAACTAGAAAACTTCTGTTTAGAACTGCAGCCAAGAACTTCAAAGTACCTTAAAGACAAGATAGAGGGCCCAGTCTTGCTGCTCTTAAGGAAGCTGAGAATAAGGAAAGGCCCTCTAAGTTGAAAGACAAACAGCACTGAGTCTTCAAGAGAGACAGAAAGCAATGTATTGATGCAATAATAAACATAATGTTGGTCTCTAGCAAAATACGGGCTCAACACAGTTTCTGAAACAACATCCAGACATTTAAAACACAACATACACCGCAGAGGGGACTGATAGATCTTGCGGCAGAATGATAGCTCTGAAAGTTGTCCTTATCCTCCTTTCTGTGAAATTGTGATTGTGTTAGGTTACATGGCAAAAAAAGGATTAGGGATGTATATTGCGGTTAATCTTTATAACCCACTGAATGACAGTAGAAAAGCACTGAAGTCTCATGAAGATCCAATGCTGGAGTGACCTAGAGTGCAGAAGAATCTACCAGCCGGGGCCAGGGATTTAGCTCAGTGGTTCCAGCACCTGCCTTTCAAGTGTAAGGTCCTGAGTTTGATCCTGATAACCACATACAACAATGCTCGGTGTGGAGACTTGCCCAACAGTAATCAGAACCACATACCACAGTGCTGGGTGTGGTGGCTCATGCCTGCAATCTCAGCACTCGGGAGACAGAGGCAGGAGGGTTGCTGTGAGTTCAAGGTTGAATGCAGGGCCAGCCTGAACTACAAAAAGTGAGACTCTGTCTACAAAAAAAAAAGAATCCACCAGCCACAGCTGGCTTTGGAGATGGAAGGCACCAGGATCTGAGGAATGTTTTGGGGGAGTTGTCTAAAGAACTTAATAGGAAACTGATTAGTAATATAAATTTGCAATTGCTTGATTCCCAGGCCACTCTGGGGGAATTTGCTCTTTGTTCTGCCCCAGAATTCTACTCTTCATTCTTTCATTCACTCAACAAACACTTATTGAACACCTTTTAATTTCTAGACGATAAGCCCTGAAACGTCAACAGAGAGCAGGACAGCAAGGTCTCCGGCAAACACACAAAAAAAGATTTTTCAACTACTGGCATGTATTTTGGAAGGGGATCAAGCACATTAATGGAAGAAAAGAAAGCAGAAGAAGACCTTTTGGAGAGAACATTTATTTAGTGGATGTGTCTTCAAGGTGATACCTGAACAAACACTGAAAGCCAAACAAAAAGCCTAATCAAGGAATCTTCTTCCAGGAGAGACGAGTAGACAGTGACAATACCTGAGTGTGAGAAAGAACTCCTGTAGGCTGAACTGTAGATGCTCAGGGGTGCAGAGACTAAGTGAGGGCCAGGGCAGGAGAGGAAGCCAGTGCAGCAGGGCTTGAGCAAGGACTGCAGATTAGCTGTAAGGCATGGCTAGTGCCTTCCTTTTGCCCTCAACCTCAGCTTACTGGAAAAGCAGAAAAAGAAAAACATTCTTTGACGCAGTCCCTTCAACTATGACCGCTGGCCCTGTGGTTTGGTAATTCTCACCTTAACACGGCTTACTTTTCTCTCCCCGGAAGGGTGGAAGACATAGGATTATTACTCTTCTGCACCATAATTTTAGTTAAGGATCATTTGGCTATATGACTTTTAAGGGCCTTTTAATTGCTATCTAATTATGTAATTATGTAATTAGTACTCCCACAGGACCACATTGCTCTGGGCCTCCACACTTCACGAATGAGAGAAACAGCTACTTTCTGAAAAGGTTACTACAGTGTTCTTACAAGTGTACTGTAAAGATTAGAGCTACACAAACAACAGTTGGTGTTATTAAATTAGATATATGAGCACATGCTTATTTTTCTTATTACTCTCTCAATCATGCTTATTTTGAGTTTTTTCAAGTAGAAGTTTGAATAATTAAAGAAAGTATGTAGGACAACAAATGATTTCAGGGAAATTCCTGCTATGTATCACAAACTGTCTCTTTGTAGATTGTGAGACTATTCACATCTCTCAGCCCAGCTTTTAAGTAATGTATTAGTCAGCTTTTCTCTTGCTGGATACAGTGGGAGAGGTTGAATTTGGCTTCCATTTTAAGGTCACTCAGTCCCTGGAGGGCTGGCTCCAGGGCAGAAGCAACACAAGAGAAAGGAGTGGCAGGGAAAAGCAGAGCAGGAAAGAGAGAAAAGCCAGGGACCAGACATAGATGCCAAGGCCACACCTCCAGGACCCACCAGACACACCCAGAAATGTGCTCCACCAATCCTCTGAGCAGATCCCCAAACCATCGAACTGACACTACAACTAGCTGCCACAATTAGTTTGGTATTGGTGAAGCAAAGTAGTGCCTCAGACTGTAGACTGAGTTTAGACCTAGCCCTTCACTTAGTTGGCATATAACCTTGGACAGTTCACTTTATTACTTTGTGCCTCAGTGTCTATGTCAATGAGATGGTAGTACTTTTCCTTTTCTTATTTTCATACATGCATATGACACTATTTGATCATCTCTGTCCCCATTATTACTTTTTTTTATGCCTCCCTTCTCTTCCAACCTTTTTTTGTTTAACAGTAGTGGCCCTTCTGTTTTCATGTCATCCTGTCACCTTAAGTTTTTTTTTTTTCTACATATAGGGAAAACATGTGAGCCTTTGTCTTTCTTTCTTTTTTATTTTAAGGTTTTTTTGAGACAGGGTCTCACTTTGTGGTTCAGGCTGGCCCTGAGCTCAACCTCAAACTCACATCACAACAATCCTCCTGCCTCTGCCTCCCGAGTGCTGGGATGACAGGCGTGAGCCACCACGCCCGGCACTGTGGTATGTGGTACTGATTGCTGCTAGGGTGAGTCTCCATGCCCAGTATTGTCATGTGGTTTCCGAGGATCGAACCTAGGCCCTTGCGCTTGCAAGACAGCCACCGGAACCACTGAGCTATATCCCCAGCCCATGCCTTTGTCTTTCTTGATCTGACTCATTTTGTCTAATGCAGTCATTTACAGCTCCATATAGTTTCCTACAAATGGCATCATTTCATTCCTGTTTATGGTTGAATATTACTCCACTTTTTAAATCTACTCACTTGTTGATGGCCACCAATGCCAAAAAGTGTGCTGCAATAAACCTGGATGTGCTGTTACCCCTATGGTGTGCGAACTTTGATTCATTTGGGTGTGTGATAAGGAGTCAGATGCTCTATTTGTTTTCTCTAGTTCTGTGAAGAATGTTGCTGATATTTTCTTGGAGACGGTATTGAATTTGTAGTTGGCTTTTAATAGTATGCAGTAGTAATTCTGCTGATCATGAGCATGAGATGTTTTTTCATATTCTATTATCTTTTTCAACTTCTTCAGTATTCTGTAATTTCCATTGTAGAATTCTTTCATTGCTTTAGTTAGACTGACTCCTAGTTGTTTTATTCTGACACGATAGTAAATAGAATTGTTCTCCTAATTTCTTACTCAGCTAATTCATTTTGGTATGTGGAAAACTATTAATTCATTAATATTGTCTTTATACTGAGAAGGAAATACTAATAAATAAGTTAATCAGGATAAAACACTTAAAATAATACCTAGCACCAAGAAAACATTAAGTTAACCTAAGCTGTTATTACCTTTGTCATACATCATCTGTCACCGTTAACAGCGATGGTAGTTGATTTTATTGAATTGACTGGGCTGAGGGATGTCCAGCTCTCCGGGGAAACATTATTTTTGTGTGTCTGGAGCGCTGCTTTGGGAAAGCGATTGGAAATTGAGCTGGTAAAGCGAGTGAAGCAGGTCAACCTACATTGATGTGGACGATGTCGCCCAGATCACTGCAAATCGCACTGCAAACCTGGACAGAGGTGGGCCGCAGAGGCAGGGAGAACTCGCTCGCCTTCCGCTGGAGCGCACAGCATCCCACCCTCAGCCATCACAGCGCCAGGCTCTTCATCTGGGATCCCACCAGCAGCGCTGTTCACACCGATTCCCCACGCTCAGGCTTCCACACTCGGCTAGGGCTTGCTCCATTAGCATCACAACTTCTCAGGCCTCCAACTCCGGCCTCCAGCTGAATGGATTCTTCTGGTTCTTCCTCTTTCAGGTGGCAGATGTGAGATTCTTTGATGCTTATAAACACAAAAGCCATTTTCCATGATAAAACCCTAACCAATACAATCATTCCACAAGCCTCGCACTTAGAATAGCACATCTGTTCTTTCGGGGTTTTTAGATCAAATCTTTTACTTCCGGGTAACACAGGATGCAATCAATGTGTTGGCCGTGGCTTCCGTCTTAGTGGAGGCTTGTCTTAAGAAGCATATGCCTCCAAACTTCCCTTATGATTAGGAACATCCAGGTCCTTGTAGGTTGCTGGGGGACGGGCTTCAAATTCTCTTTTACTGCTGGCCCAGATCTATTCTCAGCTCTTTACTTCCCGGGGCTTTGTATCTAAAAGCTTATCCTGTAACAGCTTGCTTCTTGAAAAAACAGCAAAGGAGAGAGTTGTGTGCATGTATACACACTCCTGTCACCATCTCTGTATTCTGTTAACCAGAAGACAGTCGCAGGTCCTGCCAGTCCTCAAGGGAGTCACTCATTGACATGTACAGTAGGATCATGGGGGCCATAGAGGTCCATCTACTGTATTACTCTGTTCTCTAAAGTCACTAATGATTTGGGCTTATCTATCATAGGCACAACTGCTCCTCTAAAAAGTGATGAGAACTTGATTCAATGCTTTCATTGGAACTGTAGTGGTCAAAGGTGCCTCCACACTTTGCTAAGAGTGTGCCCTATTGGATCACAAGACCCTGAAAGAGGACGAACTTTTAGTTGATAACAACATTGTAGAAATATTAATCACAAATTTCCTGTTGTCATGTAGAGTCCACCAAAAAATGAATACATATGTCAGAAAAAGAAATCATTGCACAGATATTTTAATACTAGATTGACTGAGACATCACGCGGTTAATACAAGTTACCTTTGGCCTCTACAATTGCAAGAGGTGCTCAAAGTGGTGGCCACTGAAGTTTTCAGACGTATTAGTACAGCAAACTGCTGCTTGGGTAACCTTGGTCATTTGCATTGCTTTACATGCATTTTCAACTTCTCTAAGGACAGGCAGTGTGGTGGGTTTAATATGAGGTGCTCTGGGGTATTGCATATGAGGTTATCACCATCTGTTGAAAAAGATCATACTATTTTTGTTTTTCTGAACTGTGTACATATTTCGGCAAACTCCACAGATGATGTAAACTAATATAACAAAATTTTAAATACCCTCACCCACCCAAGAATTCACAGTAACATTGTTATTTTACAAAGAAGTGGATTAGAACAAATTCATCCAGTTAAATAAATTCAGGTAAGCAACTGAAGAGACACAGACTCATAGGAAGAGGAAATCTTCACCCTTCTTTTAAAAAAAGAGAAATCATGGTCACAGAGCCTTCGATGACATATTTTTCAAGAATATGAGCTGACTTTCTCGGTCTTGTCTTTCCTTTCAGATACAAACTATCCGCTTCACGACTTACTACTGTCTGCCTCTTTAACATCATCTCATGCTCTCCTCACCCTTTCCCATGATGCTCCAGCCACAGTCATTTCTTTCTGCATCACAGTGTTCTTCTCTCTTCATGGAAAAGTCTCTCCCAAGTTGTTTGCATGAATCCACAGAGGGCTCTTCTGCATTTTCAATCTAATGTCTTTCTCATGTACTGCAGCAAACTCATCTATCACAGGAGCTCTTCAGCTTTGCTGTTCGTCAGAATGCCCTCAGAACATATCAAAAGATGTCAGAAGTTGCATATCTTAACAACCCCCAGGAAGCAGTTCAAGGACCACCCTGAGAACCACTGGCCTATCACATTATCCTATTTCATTTTCCTTATGGTGTGCATCACTTATCTGTCTATTTGCTTATTTACTTATTAGATGCTGTCACACATTAATGCAGCAGTGTGCCTTGCAGACTGGCATATGGTTTTACTAGATGAGTGCACGAATAATGAATGAGTTGAGATGTGGAAGAAAATTCTGAAATGCACATCTGCTTCTGCAGCCAAACTGGAGGACCAATGTCATGTGTGCTTTCACAGAGATATTAATGATTTCTCAGGAAACATATACTTCAAGATTCCAATTATAGTAATTAAATAGATAACTGTACAACTCCAAGTCTACCTGCAAATAAGACTGGGTTGGCATAATGCTTAAGTGAGGGCTCAGGACAAGTATTAGGTTAAGCAAGTTAACTTTGTAAGTAGTGTGTAGTGGTGAACGCATTTCAGTGAAAATCTTAAGCTTAGTATATTTTAAACTAAAGAAGACAGGTTTTAATTTTACTTGGAAAATATTTTTCTCTTGATTTTCCACCTTTTTTCTTTCCTTGTCTCACAAGACTACCAAGAATTATATTTTTGTTTTTTTTTCCCAATTGTAGAATGACTTCATATCCATCTTTACATCCCTGGAGTGTTTCGGTGATTTTCTTTCATTATAACTGTGACATTTTTGTTAGCATACATTCATCACCAATTACTGGCGACACCTGTGGATACCACATGCAGAATGGAAATCTTTTTAAATGAACAGTCTGATTAAATAGACTTGGTATATGCTAATTAAGAGGTACATGCCTTCCACAAAGGAGAAAATTCACAACATCAAACATGTATCTGTATGTTCCAAAGCTTGAAATTGACTTTCGCTAAAGGGCATGAAGAATAGTTATGTAGATTATACATATGTGTCATCAAATCACATGGAAATTTGAGATTTATCCCCTTGGTTTCGACCCTGTCTATCCAGATATCAACTCACTCAGTGATCCCAATTGGCTTTGCTGATCAGATGAACCTGCCATCTCCCAGACCACACCTCCATCTTGTGCTGAAGAAGTATTGCCTTTGGGAAAAATGCAAATATTTATGCTTCCATCAAAGCAATTACAGCATGTATCCAATGCCCATAGCCTTTTTATTTTTGGAATGAATAGGTTTTGATTGACTAAATTTTAAGTAAGTCTCAAAAATCACAGGTGTTACAGTTAGAGATGATCCTACAGATTATTATTTTTAAATCCTCTTCTTTATGAGATAAGAATATTGACATATAGATGAGTAAAGTTATACTCTCAGGGGTCACACAAGAAGTCAGCTGCAGAAAACAGCTCCTAACTCCTGGAGCTAAGGTGTTTTTTGCTTCTGATGCATTTTTCTCTCATAATTCCACACTCCATTTAGTCTAAGATGATGTAGAGAAAAGCTTTTTGAATTCAGCTACTACCAATTTTAAATAGGGTGAGAAACTCTGTGTGATATTTCCAAGATATCGTATTTCAATTAAAATTACAGTGGCTCTAGTTATGGACTGAACTGTGTCCTTCTAAAATTCACAGGCTGTTAAACATGTAATTTAGGTTAAATGAGATGATTTAAGGTGCCTTACTTAACAGGACTGGTGCTCTTGTTTACAAGAAGATGTAGAGATGTAGGGATACAGGTAGGGAGAACAGCATTCTCCTGAAGGTCAAGGAGATTGACCTTCAGGAGAAGCAAACCTGCCAAAAGTTTGATCTTGGGCTTCTGCCCTCCAGAACTGAGAAAACTGGTTAGCCCACCCAGTTGGTGGTAATCCTAGCAGAGTAACACAGGACCAACTCAAGATCCAGCACTAGACCTACAGAAAGCCTTAGAGATGAGTGCAATTATTTTCTCATTTTGCTCACTACATACTACAAAGCTAGCACCTTTTGCTCCTAGTAGGACTATTCCTTTAGAATTCTCAAATACTGTCTTTCAGCAAGAAATAGTACTCTGGCTGGATTCACAGTTGTAAATGAGTTGTAGTATGTATAGTTGATATTGTGAAATAGAAAATATTTAACAGAAAAGAGGATTTAGGGGTAAATAACAAGGAGGAAAAGAATGTGACAGTAATAAAGAATAAAGGAAACAAAGATTATGTACAGAGAGGGTGGGAGGTTGCAGAGGGGGGGAAAGGGAAAAAATGAGACTTGAGTCATGTCATATTCTGGTACAAACTCTCGATGTTGAATGTGATGATGATGTGTATTCATAATGTACCAATAAAGGTTTGAATTTAAAAAAATAATCAAATGTGTTGCTGCCACCACAGTGGAATGGCTAGACACAACAGCTCATCTTTTGGATTCATTCTTTCTTTATTTAACCTTTTGTATCCTCTAGTCTCTATACTGAATTTGTAATTAAAAATCACAGTTTTATTTTGAGAGAAAAAAGATAAAGGCAGATAGATAAACACTCAAAGGCAACATTTTGGCAAAGAGAAGTTGTAGCCATGGGTAAAAGTGAGTGTGTAGAAGTCTACTCTCAGTCTGGTTTGGAAGATGATCATCAACTTTAGCACCCGGTGGGCAGAATATTGGATTTGTAGCATTATTCCTTTTTCACTCTCATCATCATCGTGAGCACAGCTCATACCAAATTCTGTAAGTGACTCATCAGAACAAATGTGGTGGGAGAAAGCTTTGAGAAGGCACCAGCTGGCTGTAACCTTCCTTCCTGGCTGGGAGAAAAAGTAAGCATCATAAAGACTAAGGCTACCTCGAGTCCGGGTCTTGTGATAGTGGCCCGGGGTCTCCCACCCAGTGTGTCTGGCTCTTTGCTTGGATGTCTGCTGTTCTCTGCCCATCTGTCCCACTCGACTCACCCAGACTCACCCAGACTCACGTCGCAGACCTCCTCAGAGCCCTGAGTGGGCTCATCCTTCTCATTCCTTTCCAGAAACACCCCCCTCCCTTATCTCGCTTCTTACTCTTGCAACTCTCGAAGACAATCATCTTGGGCTTTGTTTTTCCCAGACTGCTTTAGCAATTTGTTATCGCTACATAATTAGGATCTTATTATACACTCTTTGATGCAAAAATTTTGGGTTTTTTGTTGCTTTTTTCGGTTTTTACCTCTACAGTGCTAAAGAGTATGTAGAGACAGTCCTTGTCGTTTTTGGAAGTAGATAATATGGGTTGAAATCCTGGTTGTTCTATTTCTGAGCTAAGTGACATGAGAGAGTTACTTAAGCTCCTATAATCTTTTTTTAAATTGAAATCTTTATTGGTACATTGTGTATACACATCGTGATTGCACTCAACAATGGGAATTTGTACTAGTATATGACAATTTAATTTTCATTTTTTCCCATACCCCTACCCACCCTACCACCCACACCCTCTATATACATAAACTTTGTTTCCTTTCTTTTTGCTATAATCTTATTGTTTTTCCCCTTCAACCCACTTAGCTTTGAGTATTTTCTATTTCACAATATATAACATACATTCTAGAACTCATTTACATCTTCATTTTCTTATGCCAGAGAAAAGATATGACATTTACACATCTGTGACCTATAGCTCCTATAATCTCAATGACTTTATCTGTACACAAGCTGTCTTAATTTCTTTTCTCCTTGCAGAAGCAAAATACTCAACATTCAGAGTGAAGGGAGGAAAGGCTTATTTAGTTCACAGGTGATAGAAGTTTTAGTCCATAATCTGCAGGCTCCAACACAGGCTCTGTGGCATCACAGAGAACAAAGTTCGTGGTGGTCAGAGAGTACCAAAGCAACAAAGGGCCTCACCAATTCTCTTTGCTCCTTTTACACCCTGTCCAGGGCACTGAGATTAGAGCAGTTCCAAGCCAATCAGTGAACTTATTTAGAAATCACTCACCCTAATCCCAGCACCACATGGTCCAGATTCAGCGACTTCTGAAAAAGTCCCATCTAAGACTGTGTGAGGCTTTGGGGAGACATGTAGTCACAAACCATAACATAAGCCTAATAGTAAGTACTGTGTAGAGTTATGTGATAACTTAATGAACTAATGTGTAATTTACTTTTTTATCTCTATTCTTTTTTTCCCTACTATTTAAGTAATATGGACAGTTATATCGAATTGTTCAATACAGAAAATGCTTTTCTTATATATACTATGACTTATGGGTTTTGTCTTTTGTGGGGTGATGCTAGGATGC
The DNA here is from genome assembly GCA_004026965.1 of Petromus typicus. NCBI lineage: Eukaryota > Metazoa > Chordata > Mammalia > Rodentia > Petromuridae > Petromus > Petromus typicus. The sequence goes on from PVIR01032792.1 coordinate 15,132, forward strand.
TCCGAAGATAAGCATTTTACTATGCTTTTCATGCTAGAATAGCCCAAGGTACATAGGAAACTGCTCTAACCTGGGAAGTTGCATGTACTGGGCAAAGAGAGAAGGAAGCCAATATTCAAAATGATCCGATCTCCTGGGTGGAAATCAGAAATGAGACAATTGAGGAAAGTCGTCATTTAAGGTCATTCGGGTGACATCACATTTCCCAGAAATGAGCCCCCTTTAAATGAAATGCCAGGAAGAGGAGTTCAGAAAGATGTGTCAGAGTCCCCAGAAAGATGCCACTGAACATATAGGAAGAGAATCGTGGGGCTCTAGTCATGGGCTCTGCAACTCAGAGCAGCACCCCCTTTTGAAGAAAACAGAAGCAGCAATTTGGGCCAAGGTGATAAAGACCAGAAAAGACTAGACCTGAGAGGCCAGATGTGTGTCCAGGCTCTGGGAGGCAAACCAGACAGTAGATCCATGGTAACAAAACCAATTTCAAATCCCACCAGCTGGTCCCCTGGGCCCTGTTCTTTTCCTTCTGTTTATGCCCCTTTGAAAATAGTTGACCACCTGGTAACCTTGGCCTGACGTAGCTGCTCAGGAATGGCCCAGACCTCCTTCTTCCTTACTTTTTGTTCTATTTCTGGGTGTGAGATAGCTCTAGCTCTGCATCTCTATTTCTCCTCATCTGTGGATGATATCTTTTAAAGCTGAGTGCCTCAGATGTATCCCCCCTCCATTCACATAGGATTCTTGACCCTGCAGTTGTGAGGGGAACTGAAAGCAACATCTACCTCTTTCAGAAAAGGGGCCTCCCCTGGCCAAAGTGCCTCACCCTGTCAATAAGAGGCAGTGCTCTGGACAGGCCAAGGCTTGTGCTGCTCTCAGTTGGCCCAGAGCATGAACAGGAGATAGTCATAATAGTGACTCCAGCTGGGAGAGCCGAGTCACAACAGACAGACACAAAAAGCCTTCTTGATTCATTTGCTGGGAGATAACTACGAACAGAAAAATATTCTGCCCTTGAGAATGAGGGGAGTTAATTTCCAACCTCAAGCTCTTGCCTTGGCTGGCTTCCTTCGGAACTGAAATCAGCCATCTGCTTGACATCCTGTGCCCACCTGCTTACTGGACAAAGCATGTGTCTGCTCTCCCATCTGGACCAGTCTCACAGAGGACAGGACTAAAGATGCCCAGGGCTCTTCCCAGCATCGCCTGAAACTATCAGAAGACTCTACTATCTGGAAATTTATTTCCTGTCTTATCTCTTAGTCACTTCTGAAAAATTTTTCAACCTTTTTATTGGCCTGGTTTTCTACCCCAGTAAGATGGGGATCATCTCCTGAATATCCCACTCTAAAAAATATGCCCTTAAAGAGACGCTGAGTCTAACATGAGTCAGCTACCAGGAGGTTCAATATAAAGGAGGGATATATATGCCCTACAGAGTGAAAGAATTTTAAAATAATATCTCCACAATGGAGTATTAAAAGAACTGCTTCCCTACAGCTTTGTATGACAAAATGCTCTTTTTGTATCTCCCAGAATGCTGGCCATGTTACCATTAAATGGAGATCATATTGAGGGCATTTGAATTGGCCCTGCGTCTTCACTTCCACTTCTAAATAATGTCCAGGAATATAAAACAGTCCAGCTGGAGCAGGACCAGAAAAGGGGAGGTACTTTAGCACAAAATCCTTCTGTGGCTCCCCATTACACAGAACATTTGATCAGAACCTCTTTACCAAGCAAGCACACGACACCCTTCTCAGTTTCCCAAAAGTAACCCTCCAGCCTTATCTCCTTCCACTCCCCTTCGAATGATTCTGTATCAACATCTACTTACTGGGCTTTACACAATATGTCATATACTCCCTGCACATAATTGCACATTCAAGTAGTCATTTATTTCTTGGTAAGGAGATCTTAACTTATCTACATGAAATCGGTAAACTCTTTGAAACCAGGAACTGCTTAAGAAAGAAGCAATTCTCTGGCACAGGTAACATTCTAAAATGCTCTACATTAAGGAAATGCTTTGCTGTGGCATAGAAAGGCAATATGAAACACTTATGAAATTGCATAAGAATACTTTACATGGGGAAATCTCTACGAACATCTCTTTCTAGAATTTTCATAAAATTACTTGTAGCACTAACCTCCTGTCCTGCTCTCTTCCTACTCCAAACTCCACACTTACTAAACTAAAATGCTTGAGTTTTTATGGCTCGTATAATATGTGCTTCTGGGATTCTGATTCTCAGAAGTGTGTGTGTATGTGTGTGTGTGTGTGTGTGTGTGTGCACGCGCACACACATATACATTTGAGTAACTGGTGGGTATGTTTTCATGCATTTGGCCAGACACTTATGACTGGATATGCCATATTGCCTGCTGTTACTAATCCTGGGACCTGTCCTAATTCTTGGAGTTCTTACCCCATTTTTCATTGTAGGATAACAAGTATCTTGACTGTAATCTATTAATTGAATAATTGAATAAACTTGTTTCCCTCCAGTGCGAGCATATTGTTTGCACACAGTGTCACCCTGGGCCCTCCAGCTATGGAAGGCCTGCCAGATATGTTTATTAAACCCCCTGTGCTTGGAAAGCGCACAGAAAACTGTCATCCAGAGCAATACAAAAGTGCCTATCTCAGCTGGAGATCTCGCTGTTATGAATAAAGGAAGAGTTTGTGGTACAGTTTTGAGATGTAAAGAGAAAGAGCTTCCCCATGGTGCAAATGTGTTGCAACCCTCAGGCGAGAAAAAAATATTGAATTGTTGCTGGCAGTACAATGTAATTATTGAGTTAGTGGTGGCTATGTTTCTAAGCTTCTTAAGGTAAAAAAATCACATTGATTTGGTCTTCTCTGAAGGACATTTCTGGTTGTCAAATGGAACCTTTTTCACTGATGATCATGGCCAATGGACAGCCATTTGCACATAAGTCAAACCTTGGACTTGTTGGCAGCAAAAAAGGAGATGTGTTGCTGAGGAGGCTGCTTTGTTTGCTTGTGGCCACGCTGCCTTGGAAGTGTTTTCCAAACTCCTGAGGTGCCAGCATATGCCCTAGGTGGTAACTGAGTGGGAGGCTGGATGGATACCACAATGCAGTACATAGAAAATGAAGTGAGTCAGACTTGGCCTCTTCCTTTAGGACAGAGCCACTTATGGTGTTCACCC
>PVIR01032793.1:0-18376 GCA_004026965.1 Petromus typicus
AGGGTTTTGCCATGTAGTTCAGGTTGACTTTGAAGTGTGCAGCCCAAGGTGGACTCTATCTCACAGGGATCATCCCACCTTGGGCTCAAAATTTCTTTCTTTTCAAGTACATTTTTAGTTTTTTGAGACAGGATCTTGCTTTGTTATTCAGGCTGGCCTCAAATTAGTGGCAATCTTCCTGCCTCTATTTCCTGATTGCTGGGATTAGAGACAGAAGCCACCACTCCCAGCTTCAAAATTTCTAAGACTGAATTATGTTTCATTGTATGAATATAATTGAAAGCTGTTAAAATAGTGATTATTGGCTGGCCTCTTCTGTAGCATAGTGGTTGCTTTCACACACAGTACCTGTCTCTTGGTGGTTTGCTCATATGAAAAATTTTAGGTCTTTGGAGCTAGACTTCTGGCTTTTTTTTGTGTGTGTGTGTTACCCAAGGCCTTCACACTGAGCTACATTCCCATCCCTTGTTTTATAATTTTGTTTTGATACAGCATCTTGTGAAGGCTGGGCTCGAACTTACTATCCTCCTGCCTCAGCCTTCCAGAGAACTGTAAGATGTGTACCATCATATGTGGAGACTTCTAGCTTTTATTTTTGTTTTTAATTTAATAAAATAATTTATTTTTTACTTCTATCCTTTAGTAACTGGAAGTTTCAGGAACAGAAATGAATGTGAATTCCCTTTGTTGTTGGGTTCTGTATGTCAGATGACTCAAGTTCATGTAAGATCTGATAGACTCATGACTCTTACTGGGATCTTGGCTGTGGTAGAGGGCTATTTGTTGTTATAATCTAATCTGCTTCACTAAATACAGCAACTGGGCCCTTGAGTAGGCAGCCAGTCTTCTGTGGTTTCCAGGGGTGGAGTCTGTACTACACATTTTTTTTTTTTTTGAGACGGGGTCTCCCTGAGCTCAGCCTTACACTCATAGCAATCCTCCTACCTCTGCCTCCCAAGTGCTGGGATTACAGGCGTGAAGCCACCATGCCTGGCACTGTGGTATGTAGTTCTGTTTGTGGTGGGCATGAGTCTCCATGCCCAGCATTGTTGTATGTGGTTACCAGGGATTGAACCTGGACCCTTGCACTTGCAAGGCAGGCGCTGGAACCACTGAGCTAAATCCCTGGCCCCTGTACTACACATCTTTAGTGATCTCTGTTCAGTGCTGTTAGCATGGCTGTGTGAACTTTCTTCTGGTTTTACGTATAGTCAGTTGTAGAGACTGTTTCTTTTGTAAAGATTTCTCCTTAAATTTTCCCATGATCCTTCCCACAAGTGGTCATGATAAGTCACAACCAGTGACTCAGTTCTTAAGTGAGTGAGACTTGGTAGGCCCCACTGCACAACAAAATTTTCTTCGTGCTGACTGGTCCTAGAGGCCCCCTGGTGCAAGGCAGTAACTGTACTTTCAGAGCCCTGAAATGGCAGGATGGTGGTCTGCTTTCTCCTGAGTGCTCTGGCACAAAGAGGTCTGGTCTCAAGTCCTGGCATGACAAGGAGGGGTTGAAATTGGAACATTCAGCAGGAGTGTAGATTGGTTTGGGTAAAAGCTAAGCTGTTGTAACAAAGATCTGTTTTAGTCACTTTCTTGTTGCTGGGACAAAATATCTGACACCCGTAACTTAAAGAAGAGAAGTTATTTTGTTTCATGGTTTTAGCTCATGTCAACTGGCTCCAAAGCAGAGGGTCCTGGTGGGAGAAAAAAGTGCTCAATTCATGACAGTAAGAAAGCAGAGTAAAAGGAAAAGCTGAGGACCTTCCAGATCACATTGCCCCGTGACTCACCTCTTCCAGCCAGGTCTCACCACCTAGCAGCACATCTAACTCTGAACTCATCAATGGATTAATCCATTGGTTAATATAGCATCCTAATGATCACCGACCCTCCAAAAGCTCCACTTCTGAATATAATAAGTCTTTGGGGGGGGGGTCATTCTTCATCTGAACCATGGGAGACATCCAGATAGAGTCTTAAGTGAAAGCAAACTTCTTTCTCACGTAATAAATGGTTCAGGGATAGGTCAGGATTCCATTCATGGACTTGAGGAATGGATTTCTTTCTCCCTATTGCTTTGGCATCCTCCCAGGGTTACCCTTCTGTGAAGGGCCTTCAGTTCTTTCTCTTGCTTGCTCAGGATTACCCTCATCTTCAAAGCTGAAGTAGTCACCTCTGCACCTCCCAACTGCCCCAGCCGTGAGGAGGAGGAGAGAAGGAGAGCATGGAAGCTAGTCAGGTGGCCACTGGGCCTGCTAACTCAGGAGTGTGTATGGATTGGTGGATAAAAGGAGGAGGGGAGACCGGGGTGGTGAGCGCTGACAGAGAGGTGAACTGAATCAAATGACACCTTGAATAGCATGTCAGAGACGATGCCATCATGTATAAAAGAAGAAAACATTACCCATGAAAACATCAGGAATTTACTGCTGAGATGCCAGAAATTGAGGTAGGTGGAAGGTGGTTTGTGTGGGGGCCTGGAAAACCTTATCCTGGTTGATTCTGTCAGATGATATTTATTTTCCTTCTCAGTGAAATGTCAGTTGGCCTGGTCCCACATTATGGAACTATGTAGTTTCTGAATCCTGATTTACATCCTTTATTTTACTAGAAGTGACTTTGACCAGGAATTAAATTGATTTCTAGCAATCCAGAAGAGTATTAGGAGAGTTTGTTAATCTTAAATGAAAAAAGACCTTGGGAAAAGGAAGTTTGCCCTCAGTATGTCTCTGCTTCCATGGGCTCTGAGTCTTCATTCTCAGAAGTACTTTTCAAGTAAAGCTAATGAGTTTGTTTTCTAAGACAGTAAAGCTGGGAGTAAATTCAGAGCATCTGTCATTTAACAAAGTTAATATAGTAGCTTTGGGGTTAGTCTAGGAGGGAACCATCTAATATAGTGATCCCTTGGTGCTGTAGTACAGGTCCTGTCAAAACGATTGACAGGGCTTACAAGGAAAGGACAGGGTTATTTATCCTTGTGAAGAGATATAGCTGAAACTCCTTATCTTAGCCAGAAAAGTAAAAATTGTAGGAGCAAAGAAGTAGAGGACTTTTGTGACTTACATAAAGAGCAAGTCTGCATTATAGCACATGTGCTTTACGTTAATGGATTGCAGATGACTCCGGACCTGGAAATAATAACTCCTATTTTCTCCATGCAGTTATAATTGCAGATGCATGTTGAGGTTGTGGGTAAGTTTTTGGTACACACTGTGATACCTTGCCTCAAGGTGGCTCAGTGACAGGCTTCCTTGATGCCAGTTGCTCGTCTGCTTCCCCAGTCAATCGAGTATTACTGGAGTAAGGGAGCTTAAAAAGGATAGGTGCGGGCCATTTGGATTAGAAATAGCTTCATGCTTTCATGTTCATGGCCAATTCCTCTTCTTCGGGAAGATTTCAGGTAAGAGACAGGAGGCAGGAGGGCGTAGGATCCCTAGATATGCTTTCAGTGTTTCTCAGTAAGTACTAGAAAGGTTCTGTGGCATTTCTGTTATAATTCTTTGTGTGGAATTGCACTAGGATTACAGGATATTATGTCTCTGGATTTTGTGAACTAAATTGTTACTATGACCTGAAAGGCCCTGCATGTTTTTCAATATATTGTAGCTGAACTAAATTTAAGTAGCACCTCTGTCTCCTCCTGCTTGTTTGTAGACGTTTCTTAGAAGACACTGCCATTCCATCACTCTTCACTGTGCTGAGAAGGCTGTCCTTTTTCAGCTTTCCCACTTGCGCAGGTTGCAGGCTGTTTCTCTCTCCTCCCTTCTTTCTTCTTGTTTGGTGATCACAAGTTGATGACAAAAGATAATTGAAAAGTGAAGTTTATGTCGTGACTTTCACATATTAAAAAATACATAGCTATATATACCACTGTAAAGAAATATGTTTTATACTATGCAAAAAATTTCATACAATACCTATTTTTTTTTTTTTTAACTCACTAGGGACTTACTACATAGCTCAAACTGACTTTGACCTCGCTATGTAACCCAGGTTGGCCTTGAACTTGTGGTTATTCTGCCTCACCTTCCTAATTGCTGGGATTACAGGCACACTCCATCATGCCCAGTATGAATACTTCTCTTAGAATGGTGACTGCTATTTTCTGTTCTATTGTTTCCCTTTTATTTTTTATTTTTAAATTTAATTAATTATCTAATTAATTAATTTTGGGACCAGAGATCAAACTCAGGACCTTGTACTTGTGAGGCAAGTGCCAGAACCACTGAGCTAATTCCCTGCCCTGTACTTATTTATTTATTTATTTTGAGACAGGGTATCGCTTTGTAGTTCAGGCTGGCCCTGAGCTCACCCTCAAACTCACATCACAGCAATCCTCCTGCCTCTGCCTCCCGAGTTCTGGGATTACAGGTGTGAGCCACCACACCTGGCACTGTGGTATGTGGTGCTGGTTGTTGCTGAGCGTGAGTCTCCATACCCAGTATGGTATGTGGTTACCGGGGATCAAACCTGGGTCCTTGTGCTTGCAAGACAGGCACCGGAACCACTGAGCTAAGTCTCCGGCCTCTATTTATTTATTTTTTGTGGAATTGGGGATCAAACTTAGCACCTTGTAATTGCCAGGAATGTGGTAGCTAAAAATATTATTAATATATGTGTGTAGTACATAATGATTATACTCACTGTGGGGAGTTTGTACATGTACATAACACATCTTAATTCTTTTTATGTCTCATTTTTCTTTTACTCATTAATCATGATCCATTAAATTTAATAACCCTAGGTTGTGCTAAAATTGAAAAGGGAGCCAGGCATGGTGGTTCATGCCTGTAATCCCAGCACTCAGGAGGCAAAGGGAGGAAGATTGCTATGAGTTCAAGGCTAGCTTGGGGTACATAGTGAGTTTAGGGTCAGTCTGAAGTACAAAGTGAGACCCTGTCTCACAAAACTTAAAAAACAAAACACTGAAGAGGGAATAATTTTGGGAGATTCTAAAGTCAGACACAGTTTATGTGCACCTCCACATAGAGACAGTTGACAGCAGGTTCTCAGAAGGGTCTGTGTCATGGGCTGGATTTGGCCAACAGGCCTCCTGGCCAGAAAAAATTAAAAAGGCCATAAAAGAGAAATTAACAGTCATACAATAAATATTAAAATATTTTGCAATTAAAAAATAACTCAAATATGTATGAAGAAAATTCACTAGCATGCATAAAATAATCACTTTTAGTTTCTGGGATTAAATGCTGTACATGCTTTAGGTTTTTATAAACTTTAATCTTAACTTCTATTGTTTTAAAAACCAGTGACCATTAAAAAAAAGAGAGAGAATGTCTACGATCCTACAAGGGTCTCTCTTCTTTCCTGCAATAGTAAACTTGTCTCTTTGCAGTGGTGAAAATAAATTTTAGAAAATGTTTTAGAAACATAATTCATTTATATACATAGATGATAATTGCTTCCTGCTCCATCATCATCACATTTTGCCTAATTGAGTGCTATTATATGCAAGAATTATTGTGACTGTGTATTTTTTTTTTCTTTTTTTGAGGTAGAATCTCACTTTGTAGTACAGGCTGGCCTTGAACTCACTATGTAGCAGAGAGCAGCCTTGAACTCAAAGCATTTTACCACCAACCAAGTCCATCATTCTAATTAAATTCACTCACTTTTTATAAAACTCAGTGTTAGTGGCTGACAGATTAGTAGCTCAGTTTCCAGAGGAGGAAACAGGAATGAGATTGGATGAGTCAGTTCTCCCAGCTGCACTGCTGATTTGCAGCTGAGTCCAGTCCTACTCACTGCTTCTGTCTACAGCAGGGGTTTCTGAGAACATGGGAGATGTACATTTACCCCTGATTGGCAAATAGTAGCATGTGTCAGATGACACAAGTGGGAGCTCCTCTTCTTGGGAGAATATTTGGGAATTGAGAAGCCTTACCATGATACTAGTTATCCCAGAGCCCTTTTCTGTTCATACTTCCAACAGAAGCAGGGAGCATCCTGATCTGCAGCTGTGGTGCCAGCCTTGGAAACAGCACTCAGGGGAAGGGAGAGCTCATTCCAGACACATCCATGTGATGGACACCAGGAACAAGGAAGAAGCCCCCAGCTATAGAACTTTGAACGGGGCAGTGGAGAAGCCCCTGCCCTTGCCCCGGTCTGTAGAGGAATCCTACATCACCAGTGAGCACTGCTACCAGAAGCCCCGTGCTTATTACCCTGCTGTAGAACAGAAGTTGGTGGTGGAGACTCGAGGCTCTGCTCTTGATGATGCGGTCAACTCACTTCGTGAGAATGGTGATGATTCCCTCTCCCCTCGCCTGGGCTGGCCTCTGGACCAAGACAGGAGCAGAGGGGACAATGACCCTAAACCCAGCCCCCCAAAGGTATGTGACTTGCTTGTACTAGTTCTTCATTTGGTATTTGAGTACTTCTGAGTTCCCTGCCTATGGTTAAATGATCTGTGGAAGATATTTCTTAGTAAAACTGTTTTTAAATTTGCCTATCATAGATGTTTTTGGTCCATTAGAATGAAATGCAGTTGGGAGAGCCCACATAAGCGAAAGGGCATTAGTTCAAGGAATCCCAATGAAATGGCATAGTCAGTGAGGGCAAGAAACAGAAGGGAGTAGTAAGGAAAGAAGAACGATTGGAATTCGAAAAAAGTGAAACTAAGTAAGAAAAATCTGACTTTTCTTGATTACTAGTTATATTACGTTTGTACCTAGGTGCTAATTACTTCCATAATCAATGAGTCAAGTGTTTTGTTATGCATAATATTTTCAATAAAATTGTATGATTTTGTTTTTGAACTTTTAATCTTGCAGCCCTGTCAAGAAGGGTCTATTTCATCAAAGTATTTCCTGCTTTCCAGTTTTCCAGAGAGCTCTTGTTGGATGTTTGTTATTCTAGTAATTTTCTTTTGGAATCCCTGTCTCATACTATAATAGCCAGTGCTCACTTGTTTCAGTGTGTCTATCCCAGCTCTCAGTGAGCCTTGTGTAATATCAGAACTTCTCTGCCCTTGTTGTGCTTCCAGAGATTTGAATCTGTGGGTTGGCATCACCAGCGTTAATAACTTGTGCCCTTACCAGTGTCTAAACAACATTGGGCCGGGGTGGTAATTACACCGTCCAGTGAGACAGATGTCCTTCTAATTCTGAGTTCAGCTACTTTGTGATTCTGGGTTGGTTCCTTCCCCTATCTGATCAGACTCATTTTCTCAGCTGTAGGATGAAGCCATTAAGAGTGTTCCACAGTTACTGTGGAGTGTTTGTGAAAAAAATCTCAGTACGTTGTTTTGCACATTCTAGCCTTAAAATTAACCCTAGCTAGGATATATTTTATTTCAAATGAAGGAAGTCAGGCATGGTGGTGTATGCCTTTAATTCCAGCATTCTGAGGGACTGAGGCAGAAGGATCACAAATTTTACCTACCCTGAGCAATTTAAGGACTTAGACCCTGTGCCAAAATAAAAAAACTAAAAATGGGCCAAGGATGTAGATCAGTGTGAAGGTCTTGTTTAATCCCTAGTACACAAACAAACTATTAATGAATGGATGAAAAGTTCAGATCCCAAACACCAGAAAAGGTTTACAATCCTGTGGACTAGGCAGGTTTCCTAGGGTGTCTGGCACATAGTACAAAATCAGGAAATATCGAAGTAGGGCAGCCAGGGTTAAAATCTTTTTCAGGGCTGGTGAGCTGAGTCTTATGTGGCAGTGCTTTTATTTAATTTACCATACCCTATTTCATTCTCATGAACCTTCAAAGTGGGTTTTACTACCTCCATCTTCCCAGTGAGAGAACAGAGGCTCAGAGTCAGGAAGGAGCTTCCCAGAGCCTTACATTCAGCAAGAGACAGAGCCAGGACTCTCCAAACTTGTGTGAGGGCTATGTGTTAAACCACATCCACACTAGCTTTGCTATAGTCAGCTCTCAGGGCTGTGACCATGGGGCATTGGACTAGCCACGCATTATTATCTGTGGAGTCCCTGTTGCTCTGAGGAGGTGACATGATGTAGTGGAAAGGTTTTCACCTAATCCCCAAATGGGAAGGGAGAGGGATTTGAAGTATTGAGACCACGTTTTTTAGAGTTGCAAACACTGATGGGTTGAACAGGGTGTGGAAGCTATCTCCATGCAGTAAGTTAAGTGTCATTGTTTGCCCAGGTAAGAGACTGTGTCTCCAAAAAGGTCCTACCAGAGGAAGCCCCCACTCGGAAGCTGCTGGACAGAGGTGGAGAGGGGTTGGTGAGCTCCCAGCATCAGTGGCAGTTTAACCTGCTGACACATGTGGAATCTCTTCAGGATGAAGTCACGCACAGGATGGACTCCATTGAGAAAGAACTGGACGGTAGGCTTCTTCCTCGGCCATTAGCATGTACTGTGTTGTCCCTTCTGTGTGAAAGGTTCGGGACTGGCTGGCAGATTGCTTGAAGAGTGGGCACTGGGAAGGTCTTCCCATTTCTCAACTTCAGAGGCCCAAAGATGCTTCAGTTAGTGTGTGGACTGGAAAGGCTATAGGCAGGCCAGACCAAGCACAGGCTTGATCTGAAAAGGCTGGCACTTATCAGAAGTACAGGGTTCCGAGATGGCCTTTCCCCAAATGTTTCAGCTTCGAGGTTACCTTGGGAAAGGTCATTGTCGTCCCCCACCTCCCCCCACACACACCAAGGATTTAACTCAGGACCTTGCACTTGCCAAGCAGCAAGTGGCACCACTAAGCTACATCCCTGGCCCAAAAGGACAGCTTTTTATGGAGAAACTCTAGTGCTCACAAGCAAGACAACTTTCCACATATTGAACCAATTATAATCAAATATCTTAGCACTTAGACATCTTATATTAAATACAGGATAAATATTTATTTAGCTCATTTGTGGAATGCTTGCTAGCAATCCTAATACACTAGATTTGGTTTCCAGTAACCCCCCCCCCCAATAAATTAGAGAAAATAAGAATTGTGGGGATTTAGCTCAGTGGTTCCGGTGCCTGTCTTGCAAGTGCAAGGTCCCTGGTTCAATCCCCGGTAACCATATAACAATACTGGGCATGGAGACTCAACCCAGCAGCAACCATTACCACATACCACAGTGCCGGGCGTGGTGGCTCACGCCTGTAATCCCAGCACTCGGGAGGCAGAGGCAGGAGGATCGCTGTGATGTGAATTGGAGGGTGAGCTCAGGGCCAGCCTGAACCACAAAGCGAGACCCTGTCTCAAAAAAAAAAAAAGAATTGTGTATCAGTCAGGAATCCATATGAAGCAAAGCAAGGTGATGGCATTTTTCTTGCTAAGTATGGTGTTGCACACCTGTAATCTCAATACTCAGGAGGCTGAGACAGAAGAATCAGCATGAGTTTGAGGGCAGGGTACATAGTAAATTCCAGGCTAACCTGGAATGCAAAGCAAGACCTATCTCAAAACAAACCAAAAAATACTTTCTTTTCTTTTTTGTTTTGAGGTACTGGGGATTGAATTTAGGCCCTGTGCCTGCAAGATAGGCATGGTACAACTTGAGGTAAATCCCTAGCCTGGAATTGCATTTTTCTTGATAAGAGGCTAATGCACCAGGCTCTTGATTTTTAATATGGCAAAGCTTTAGAAAGAATGGGCAGTGGTACTGAGAAAGTAGGGTGCTTCGAAGTCTTTTAGATGCTCTGCCAATGTAACAGCAACTAGCAATGTTGAGGTTGCTTAATTAAAATTGAGTAAATTTTAAAATTCAGATCCTCAGTTGTACTAAGCCATGTTTCAAGTGCTCACTAGCTGCATATGGCCAGTAGCTACTGTGTTGGCTGACCCACATGTAGGTCATCTCTGTTATCACAGAGTTCCTTTGATCTGTGCTGCTGTGAAACATTTTTTTTTTAAGGTTTTTTGAGACAGGGTCTCACTTTGTAGTTCAGGCTGGCCCTGAGCTCAGCCTCAAACTCACATCACAGCAATCCTCCTGCCTCTGCCTCCTGAGTGCTGGGATTACAGGCGTGAGCCACCACACCTGGCACTATGGTATGTGGTACTGATTCCTGCTGGGTGTGAGTCTCCACGCCCAGTATTGTATGTGGTTACCAGGGATTGAACCCGGGTCCTTGCGCTTGCAAGACAGGCGCTGGAACCACTGTGCTAAATCCCCTGTTCTCGCTGTGAAACATTTTGAGCTCTGCCCCAGGAGTAATGGTTGTGTGGTAGGTGGTGAGACATAGCCTGAATTGGTCTTCCTTTCCCTCTTCTGTGTGTGGTTAGATAGGAGGAGCTGAAACTTGCTGAGGTTCTTGCAAGTCAAGTGTTGGGAGCTCACTGGATCTTTCTTTTTGCCAACAGTGTTGGAGAGCTGGCTGGACTACACTGGGGAGCTGGAGCCCCCAGAGCCACTGGCCAGGCTTCCTCAGCTCAAGCATTGCATCAAACAGCTGCTGTCGGACCTGGGCAAGGTACAACAGATTGCTCTCTGCTGCTCCACATGAAACTGGGCACTGAGCACTCAAGACTAATGGGAGCACAGTCCTGGGGTACCTGCAGGAAGAGATTCACGTATTTAAATAAACCTAGCATGCTGAATGCACGTGATACCGACTGACTTCAGGGATTTGGCCAAGAGTGTGATGAACATTGGACAAAGAGGCCATTTTGGCTGCTGGAGGGCAGGGCACCCTATCTAGAAGCCTACCAAGAAGGTAGCAAATAGACTCTTGGGATTCCCTTCTTCTGTGCACATCACGGAATGAAGAGAGTCTTTTGCACAAACTTCACTTGAAATCGTGCCACTGATGATGACAAATGGAATGAGAGCCAAAAAAGTTTAGTTGGAAACAGTTATAAATTCAGTCTTCAGTTTATTTGCTGTCAGGTTGGAGGCACATGCCAACCTCTCTTGTTTTGCCTGGCATGGAATTTAGGCAGCAGGCACCATTTTCATTTTCCAGCTTCATGAGAATGTTGGGACTTCACCATGCTGTGGCTGGTGGGAAGGAGCAGAGGCCTCAACTGTCCTGCCTTCTCCTTAAGACTTCTACCACATCTCTTGCATGACTTCATGGTACCGGAGACGAGTTTTGTGTGCTTTTCACCCCAGAGTCAACTGGGTTGTGGCTTTTCTCACAGAGGTCATATAGCCAGTGGAGGAACGTCTAAAAGGAATTCCAAATGGTAGTAGGCAGGGTCTGGAACCCAAAGGACAGCATTTTCTACCTACTTCTTGTTGACAGCTTCCCAATTCTATTTAAAGTCTGAAAAAATATTTCCCAAAATTTTGAACTCTTTTATTGTAAAGATTTATTGAAAAAAATGTGATTTGGGGAAATTACCTTATTTTATATGTCAACAAACTTCAGATTCTTTGTGTGCCGCTTTTCTCCTTCCCTGAAGGGTATGTCCACTATTAGGCATTTTCAGAATTGTTAATATACTTTAACACTTTGAAGTTCCTATTTGTATTTCTTTGTGAGATCAAAGTGATTATGCTGCTTAAGGTCCAGGTACAATCCATTTGTACCTTTGGAGATATTTGTGTTATTTTTGCAGGTTACGGTTCCATGTATAATTGCTATATTTTGTTTTTCCTTACTATACAAAATCAAAAATGTCTCATGTTTTGAAGAGTTGACCATTTCATGTTTTATCACTAAAGGCAAAAGTCAAAGCATAGTTGTCTGTTAACACAAGTTATGGGTTTATGAATCTGTAATGTTATATGCTGCAAATATTTACTATGTAAACGTGAAGTAGCAGATATTTCCATACCAATGACAGCATTTCCAGAGACCTTTAAAATGTTTAGTCTTTAAGGCACAGGTCATTGTGATCATGTGGTCTCTGTAGTGTTTCAGGGAATGCTGTTGAGTCATTTGTTTTCCATTTGATGTAAAATGAATTATAGGAGAAGTTGACCTGTGTACTTATTCATCAGAAGGAATACACGCAGCTGTAACATTTAATAATCATACTGACCCAGTCTTTCTACAAGAGGCTGTTTGTGGTTGCCAACACTGGTGTTCTCGGGTGTAGGAAGAAATACGCAAGGAGTATGTATGGCATCTACTGTGCTCTAAATAATTTATCAGACAGCTGCATCATTACTGTGTGATGCTTTTCTGAAAAGGGAAGAAACAGAATGATTTTCTATAACCACAACTGTATGACGGTTGTATTATTTTCTGAAATTACATTTGAGTATCACTTCTAGGGAAACTGTAACTTTTAAGATAGTCAATTTCTTATCTTGTTTAAAGAGGAAAGCAGAAACTGAATTACCCTAATTTGCTTTTGCCACATGGTTCTTACTGGGTTTATCATTTAGGTTTTGTTTTGTAAAGGAAATAATCCTGTTTGACTTTTGACGACTTGTTCTTAGGGAAGCAAGAAGACTCCCCAGGTTTTGATAACTTCAGTGTTTCCCTAATTTAAAGCCATGTTGAGGGGCTCCATCCCATTTCTGGGTCAAGGTGAATTAACTCCAAGTTGGAGCACTGGAAACTTATCTGCGACATTGCTGATACCATTTAGAAATATGTGCACTACCTAAGTTTGTTGTCTGAGAAAACTATCCACCTATAAAAATTGCCTTGACAAAAAGTTTTGTTGGATTAATCATTGTGCTTCTTTAAGATAAGTGATGAGTGCAAGGTGGCTCCTTGATGAACTAACATTCCACGGTGGACACACATCTATGCTTTACTAGAACAGAAGGTCCTATATATAGAAATGTTGCTTGGAAGCAATATTTGCAAAACACACAAGCTTCTGTATCAGCATTTGGAAAAAATTTTTAAAAGTTCTTTATGTTTCAGTCACATATTACTGAATTATAAAGTTCTTTATCCTATTTTTGAAACTTTTTGTGACAAGTCTTTCTATGTAGCCTGGGCTAGTCTCAAATCTTCCTGCCCCAGCTTCCTAAGGGCTAAGATTGCAGGTGACCAAACCTGAATATTTTCCTATCTTCAATACGTACTATATCTTACGTAGTCATGACTTTTTTATAAAATTGAATTGAGTCTTTGCACTGAACTGCAATCCCAGCCCTTTTAAAATTTTTAATTGAGATGGGCTAAGGTGTTGAGGCTTGAGCTTGAATCTTCCTGCCTCAGCCTCTTGAGCACTGGGATTACAAGCATGCAATACCATACCTCCTTACCATTACCTTTTAAAAGGAAGCCTGCTTTTACTTTTCAGGTATTTTTTGCAGGGAGGCAGATGCAAACTCTGCTAAGATATCCCAAGGAAATATACAAAATGTCCCACAGCAGGTTCTAGCTCTGTCTAGTTCTAGAAGGAAGGTACAGCTTAGATTTTGAATGTTGGAAGCAACACAAGGAAAATGGTCTGGCCTTCCATAAATTAATAGATGGCGCCCACTGCAACAGGATCATTCTCTGACCAATTCAAGCTGCCAGTGTATCCAACTAACTTCTCAGGCGAGCAGAAGCCACAAGGAAGAATAGCCTTTAAGATTTCTTAGGTAGTCTTCATTACTTGCAAAATCCCTTCTTCCTTTTCTAGCAGTTACAATGATTTAAGTAAATAAAATAAATGGGAGGGGGCAGTTGGAGACATTAAAACAAGTAGCTTCAATAATTTACATTACTCATTAGTTCACATCACTTCTGCTTAAATCTATCTTAGAAGCCTAAACTTTGGCAAGGCAGGAGATGGGTAAGTCTAGAGGCATAAATTAGAGCTTATAAATAAGACCTTGCCCTTCGTCTGTAAGAGCAAGCAATAAAACACATTCAAACAGTCGGATAACTTAAGTCTTTTGAAAAACTGTACCCCAAGCATAGGTTGAGCAGTTTGGCAGCTTACACTTAAGAAAACTAGATAGTTTGCCTGCAGGGTCCAACAGCCACTTCTTATTGCTGTTTTGCTACTTGAAAAGATAGATGACAAATTTAGGCCGTGTCTAGGAAGAGGTACAGAAACTCAACACTACTGAACTGGAATCATGACAGCATTCCACTAAACAAAGGAAATCCAAGGGGGTCTAAGGGAACACCAGAGAAACCACAGATGTGGTAAACAGGATGGCGCGGGTGTAGCCAACATTTAAGGGTCCTACAACATTCAAGGAAGGCCCAGGAGATGACAAAGCAAACAAAAGCCTTGGTCTCATGGGCTCCCAACTTCCCTTCATCACCAGCCACGACGGAGATGGGAAATAAACTCAGTAAAATAAACCCAAGAAAGGAGAAAGAAAAGAGACACTAGACTACAGCAGCTGTCAGAACTCTTTCATTAACACGGGGTGGTGTGCCAGGATCTGGCCCCAACCCATCATGGCCTCGGTCCAAAGAGATGCTCAGCTCCAAAGCTCAGCCGGTGATGCGCACGTCCGTACGGCGCCGGAGCCGCCGCGCCCGTGTTTCCTCAGGCAGGATGGCCAGTAACTGCTCCTGTACCAGCATCTCCACCATCTGCTCTTTGGTGCGGATGTCTGGCCGGAGCCACTGGCGGGATAGCTCTCGCAGCTGCCGGAACGCTTCCCGGGGGCCCGCCGCGTCCTGGTAGCGGAACTGTCGGAAACGCTGGCGGAACGTCTCGGGACCTGGCCGCGAGCTGCTCGGGCCCGCCGGAGGTCGCGAGGCGGCTGAAGCGTGAGGAGCAGAGCCCAGGGGTGCGGGATTCTGAGGGAGCTCTAGCACTGCGGAAGCCTCGGCGGAGGGCGTAATATTCGCTTCGGGGATGTTGGCGTTGGGGTTGCAGGCTTCAGGGGCAGGCGAGATCTCTGGGGTCGAGGAGTCTGCAGAGTTAAACTCAGGGTCCGATTTCAGCCCAGGTCCGTCCTGCTGCTCCAGTGGTTCCCCAGCAGGGTTCCCCGGGGTTGCCAAGCTCGGTTCCGTCGCCGCCATGACTCCAGCTCCGGGCGTCACTCTTTGTTCGGCAGCTGAGGGCTCAGTACTGTGTCTGCGCGGGAGCAGGGTGAGAAAAAGACCCTTCCCACTGAAGTACTGAGCTAGTACAACCTGTGTAGGAAGCGTATTCGGGACCGACCGAAAGCGCGCCAAGCTTACCTACACCAGCGGAACGCCCAGGGTGACCGGAAGTGGGAGTCTCCCTTGGCTTCTCTATGGTCAGACCGGCGCACAAGCTCCCGGAAGCTGAGCCTGGGTTTCCGGAAGTGGCGCCACCTAGAGGTTGCTAGTCGCGTCAGGCGCCGACAGAGGCCGTGACGCGACCGGCGGGTCTTTGGGTGTAGTACTTTCTCAGTGATGGCGCCTCAGAGCTCCAAAAGGAGGCGGGGTCGAAGTCTAAGGCGGAGTCCGAGTCTGGACTTGAAAGAGGAACTTGGCGTTGACCAGGTAGACTTCAAGTCCTGAGACTTCAGCCAAACGACCTCTTCGGCTTGACAGGCCGCGTGTCCGTGCGGGCGCGCCTTTTCACTTGATCTTCCCACCCCTTCGGTAAATGCAGAGGGTGATGGCAAGCCAGCGACTCTTCAGCGCCCCTGGAGAAAACCCATTGTTGTCATGCATCTCCCATCACTGGAGAGGCAGGGGCAGGAGAATCTGCGTCCAAGACCAGTCTGGATCGTATAACAATACCTCTTCAAAAAAAAAAGTTATCTTGCTTGGTCAAATGTCGAGAGGAGTGGCCCCCACCTATTTCGAAGATAAAATACGTGTGTAAAATTCTCAACACACTGTCTAACACAAAATAAATGTCCAAGGATTTTTTTTACCATTATTTTTTGCCTCTTAAACTAAGGGACAGGCAACTCTTTGGGTTCTACTTTTTACTTTAGTTAGGATTAGTACATGGATTGTAAATGCTCGACCTGTATGGTGGCTACTGGCCACATATAAACGCTTGAAATGCAGCTAGTCCGATTTTATTAAAATACACATAGGTCTTAGTGCAAAAGGAATAGTGAAATCTAGTTCAACATTTTTATATTCCTACATGTTGAGCATAATATTTTTCATGTACTGTAAAATACACTTTATTAACATAGCTTTTAAAATATGGCTGTTAGGAATTTTGTTTGGTTTTTTATTTTTTTGAGAAAAGGTCCTGCACTATGTAGTTTAGGCTGGCGTTGAATTATATAGCTCAGGTTATAGATGTGCACCACTGCGTGTGGTGGCTATTAGGAAAATTTAAATTACATATATGGCTTATAATTTTTGTTGAATAGTTCTGGGCCACAGTGTTGGAGTCAGGTGGATTTGTTAGAATCTCATTTGCAGAATGTCTTTGCCTCACTGTTCCTAGTATAACAGTACCCACGTCTGAGTTGTTAGGAGATTAAATAAAGTCCTTAGTAAGGAGAGGCTTTTAATGTGTTTGCTGACCCTAGGGTTGATGATGCACTCCTGTAATTCCATACTCCAGAGGCTGAGGCCGGAGGAACCACTAGAAGTTCAAGGCCAGACCGAACTACATAGATAGTCTTAAAAGAAGAAAAAAAAAAGAGAGTTCGCTGTTTTTATTAGGTAAATTGCTTCTCTTCTCTGAGTTGCAGTTTTCTTTCCTTCCTTCCTTTCTTTTTTTGTGGTATAGGAATCAAAATCACGACTTTGTGCTTGCAAGGCAGGGAGTGGCACCACTGAACTAAATCCCTAGCCTTTGCAGTTTTCTTATGTGCTAAATTAGAGCCCACTCTGAGAATTCAGAGAGATGATGCAGGTGAAATTGTATAGTTCCAACAGCCCTCTGGTAAACGGTTTCTCTGTTTTACTATAATAGACACACAAGGAGTTTTGTGTCTCCCTTCAGAAAGGAAACAGGCACCAAAGGAAAGTTTTGGTATAATCCTTGCAATCACTTTGAGCTTTGTCCAGGATGAATGGGCATGTTTGATAACCATCAACACTCCAGTGGCCCTGATAAAACAAGCAAACAGACAAACCCTGCCTAGTCATCATGGTGGGAATTTAATGTTTAGTTACTGACATGCAAAACTTGGGAGATTTTGTTTGCAAATCTAGATTTGTAGCTAGTTATTTATTTATTTATTGAGATAGGGTCTTGCTTCATAGTTCAGGCTGGCCCGGAACTCTCTATGTAGCTCAAACTCAGCAATCTTCGGTTCTCTGCCTCCTGAGTGTTGGGATTACAGGCATGAGCCACTACGCCCAACATTGTAGTATGTGTTACTGGGCCCTTGAGCTTGCCAGACAGATGCCAGAACCACTGAGCTAAATCCTAGTCCTGTAGCTTTTTTTTAATGGAAGAGCTCACCACATTCTGAACCCACATTCCTGCTAGCCAATTGTCAACTAAAGCTGAGACTTCTTCCTTTAGATATCTGTCCCCACCACATCCAATTGTTTTATGTAGCAGAATACTATTTGTATATACTTTTGCACTTAAGTTGTTTTCCTTAGAGGAAATAGAGGTGATATTTGTCTCTGTTTTCTTTTTAGAGGTGGGAAAAGAAGCTTTTAGTACTTGTTATTCTTTTGTTTTTTTGTTTTTTTTTTTTTTTTTTTGAGACAGGGTCTCACTTTGTAGTTCAGGCTGGCCCTGAGCTCAGCCTCAAACTCACATCACAACAATCCTCCTGCCTCTGCCTCCCGAGTGTTGGGATTGCAGGCGTGAGCCACCACGCCTGGCACTGTGGTATGTAGTACTGGTTGCTGCTGGGCGTGAGTCTCCACGCCCAGTATTGTATGTGGTTACCAGGGATCAAACCCAGGCCCTGCGCTTGCAAGACAGGCGCTAGAACCACTGAGCTAAATCTCCGGCCCCAGTACTTGTTCTTGCTGGCTTCCAGCTTCCTGCCTAGCCCCTGGACAACTGAGTTTGTCATCTGAGTGAACCAGCAGTCCCATTCCCTGTATAGCAGCAAGCAGTCTGTTTCTAGCGAACAGACTCTGCTGCAAGGGTGAGGTGTTGTGAACCTCTTCACTGGGGAGGGGACTGTTAGACTGAGATTTCAGAAGCAAATTTAGGGGGTTTTCTCCTAAATTTTAGTAGAAGGTACTACAAATGCAAAGGTAGAGTAAGTGGGAGCAAAATTTTGTGTCAACTACAGGTAAGATGGGGAATGATTGGGATCTGCAGAGAGGTGAGAAGTGAGATTGTAAGGTTGGCAGCAAAGTCAGTTATAAAGATCAGAGAGTTTTATGTTTAAAAGTTAGGCCTTGTCTTCTTGGAAAGACTGAAGCCTTAGGGTAGTTGCAGTCACAGGAAGTTGGATTTCTAGTCCATTTCTTCATCCTTATTGGAATCATAGAATGTAGAGAAGGAGAGAGGGATCTCAAAGATCTATTAAAATTATGGAATATCAGAATGGAAGAGGCATTCCAAATTTTAAAAAATTCATTCATTTGTTCTAAATACTTAGCAAGCTCTTAGGATCTGAAAAGAATTATATTTCTTCTGAGAAAGAGGATGTAGTACTTTGGTGTGCAATTTCAGATGATTTATGTATATTCTTGAGTCCACAGAGAGCCCTCAGCTTAAATTTTAAA
>PVIR01032794.1:0-18351 GCA_004026965.1 Petromus typicus
GGGGTTCAAAGTCTAGGGCACCTGAGATCCGGCCGGGGCGAATCGAGCAGCCCCGGCCAGGGCAGGGAGGGCGGGTCCGGGCGGAGGTGGGCGCTGGGCCCGCTCACGCCGGCGCGGGGCGCAGGGCGCGGCGAGCCACGGTGGCAGGACCCGGCCCCGGCCGCCCGCCCGCCGCCAGGGCCGCAGCCTCCGCGCGCCTAGCCCGCCGCAAGCCAGGACCCCGCGATCCCGGGCCGCAGGCCGCCGCCTCCCGGCTTCAAGTCGGGCGCCGCGGCCCCGGGCAGCGGACAGCAGACGGCCGCGAAGCGGCCCCTTACCAGCGCCCTCCGACGAGATCCGCGCCGGTCGCAGCCTCCGCGGGCGAAGTCAGCCCCCTCCGCCGAGCGGGAGCAGCCGTGGCACCGCAATCCGACCGACGCCGCGCCGCCCCGCCCCGCCCCGCCCCCGGCCTCCGCGAGGACCTCGGCCCGGACAACCCGGCGGGTGCCGCCTTTGCCACGTCAAGGGGCAGCGGGGGCGGAGCCGCGGGGCCAAAGGGTGGGGCTGAGGAAGGCCAGGGGAAGGGCTACAGGGAAGAGCGACAGGGCCCCGCGTGTACAGGGTGGGGCTGCGGGAACAGAGGGGCGGGGCCTCGGGGGACTAGGGGCGGGGCTGCGAGGATGTAGGGGGCGGGGCCACGGAGGAGAGCCTGACAGGGCCTCTGGGGTTACGGGGCGGGGCTTCGGGGGTCAGAGGAATGGGGCTAGGGAGGTGAGGGGCGGGGCCGCGGACGGCCCGAGTGTGCAGGTAGAAGGCTTGACGATCCTGAACCTCGCGGAAAAAAACGTGGGACTGCGGAGCCCTCGAGCGAACTAGATTGGAAGAAAAGGACTAGAGGCCAAGTCACAAGCAGAGGGGCGGAACAAAAGAACCTGCCCGGCGGGGAACGACGCGGCCGCGCAGTAAGATGCCTTTCTCCCTCCGGAAGCACCAAGCCCGGCCCCTCAATCGCAGAGAGGCTGGAGAGCTGTGCCCGAGGCGCCCAGAGCCGGTAATCCCAGCACCTGCGAAGCTGAAGCCGGACGACTGCAAGTTCCAGCCCAGCCTGGGTAATTTAGCGACTTAGGGAGACCCTGTCTCAAATAAATTTTAAATGTACAGGAGACATAGCTTAGTGCGTAGACCGCAGGTCCCGTCCCCACCTCCGAAAAATACGTCACTCCTCAGCTCCCAGTGAGAAATGAATGCGCCCTCTAGAACGTCTAGGTCCTGGGTGAGTCCTAAAAATGCAAACTTCATCTCTGGAAAATCAAAGTGAGAAGTTACTTCTTTGACTCAATGCAAAAAATATTTATTGGATACCTGCTGTGTAGCGGACAGCGGCTTAAGATGCTGGTAATATGATGTAAGCAAAATAAATCAGAGACTCTCACCTGGAAGAACTTACACAAAATTTCTAGTCAGCCTCTATTTTATTTCACCTCTTCTGCCACCCTGTCTGCACCTCCTAATCCCTGACACAGACAAAAATATATATATATATCACCTTTGGCTTATTAGTCTGGATGCAAATTTACCGCTTCTCTTTGCAAGAAAAGAACTGAGGAGGAGGAGCTTAACACTGACAGAACATTCAATTTCATAGTCTCGGGAAAACTTCCTTTCATTGAGGGAATGCTCACAGAATTAGTTCGAGGTATGACCACACTTCAAATCCTGCAAAATCTACTCCCATATTAAATAGAGTATAAAATCCTTTCTTCAGAGTTTATATTCATGAGAAGAGAACACCAAACATACATTTATGCAGTGTGTATTGTGTACGCAGAACGTTCTGGAAAGTGGAAGAGGTAGAATCTGGTTGCCGAATTTAAAACCCTAAAGAAGGAGTGAAAAACAAAAGCAAAACTTAGCACAGGCCTGCAAATAAAGTGGGTTCGGAGAGCTACCTTCTGCAGGATTCTTGACTGTAGATAAACAGCTATAGGCAATGTTTTAATGGTAGAAATAGGACATTCATAAAAAGAAAGTGAAAGACAAGAAAAAGGGAGAAGGAGGAAGAGGAAATCACTCCAAAATGAGTAGGGTAAATAGGTATGTATCTTAGTCTATCAAAGCTGCTATAACAATGTACTATACACAGAGTAACTTTTAAGAAATAGAATTTGACTACTAAGAGTCTTGCAGACAAATTCCAAGGTCAAAACGCCAGATCATGAATCGTCTGCAGAGGTCCTTCTAGCTGTGTCCGTGGATGGCAGAAAGGGGCAGTCTTGCTGACTGAGGTCTTCTCATCTACATTGTTCCGGTCTGAGTGTCTGTGTCGGTCAAGAACTCATACGTTGAATTCTAACCTGCAAGAAGCTGGTGTGAAGCCGGTGGAGCTACAGCTGACGACGTAGCCCAGTAGCAGAGCGCTTGCTTGGCATGGGTGGGGGAAAAAAGGAGAGGCCTTTGAAGGACAGTTAGGTAAAATACAAAGAAAAAGGATGGGTTTGCCTAAAAGGATACACTACTGAAATGAGTCACAGTTGCACTATCCTTTAGTTTCTTTCTTTCTTTTTTTTTTTTTAATGTGAAATGAGGATATTTACTATCTTCTCCAAAGGAAAAAGAAATGACTACGTACTGGTAAAGAAGTCATTCTTTGAAGAGATAAATCTTCCTGCGGTTTTTCATCATTTTTTTAAACTTTAAGGTTAATTCTGTGTAGGACTGGTTCAAGTTGAGGGTTGTGGCAAACACCTGTAATCAATCCCAGCACTCGAGAGGCTGAGGCAGGACGACTTCAAGTTGAGCCTACAAAACAAGAATTTGTCTCAAAAAAAATAGGACAGGCTCATTTTGGCTAAAGGTTACAGAAGTTGAAACAAGGGGCCAGGGAGTTACCTCAGTGGTTCCGGCGCCTGTTTTACAAGCGCAAAGGCCTGGGTTCGATCCGCGGTAATCACATACCATACTGGGTGTGGAGACTCACACCCAGCAACAATCAGTACTCACATACCACAGTGCCGGGCGTGGTGGCTCACGCCTGTAATCCCAGCACTCGGGAGACAGAGGCAGGAGGATTGCTGTGATGTGAGTCTGAGGCTGAGCTCAGGGCCAGCCTGAACTACAAAGCGAGACCCTGTCTCAAAAAAAAAAAAAAAAAAGTTGAAACAAGAGGCCACATACTATGATGACCCAGCTGGCAGAGACCAGAGGTGAAACACTGGGAACATGTGTACATCGCCAACCTTTAGTTTTCCTTTTGCTTTCAAGATTCCTGTATTATACTTTGAGCATTCACTAGACATAGCTGGGAATGCTGAATTCAAAAGATTCGTGCAAAGAGACAAAGAGCAACACCTGACCCCAATGATGAGCATGAAATCCACAGGCATTTAGGTGATCATATCCTCGATGAATTTCCCAAACTCAAAAAATCAATAGTGAACAATTCATCCCTCAAGAAAAGAAAAAAGAAATTGGTATTTTCATCTAGTTATTCAACAGAAATAACTTTATGACACAAGATTTTACAAGAATCTGGAAGAACTGATTCTGCCTAAGAGCACAAATTATAAATCTTTCATCCCTGATGATGCATAAATTTATTTATTTCATGTTTCTTATGTGGAAAAGATCTTAATGACAGTTATGTTATAAAGATGACTGGAAATAGATAGATGATCTAAAAATTAAAATGTATTTAACTTGATCATTTTAAATGCAAATGTTTTACAAATATGAGACCTCAAAGGGTATAAAAAATTCAAGTCTTCCATTCTGATGATACAAATGCAACACAAACAAGAATTAACAATAAATAGCCAGGCATGTTGGTGCATGCCTGTCATCCCAGCACTCAGGAGGCTGAGGCAGGAGGATTGCTGTAAGCTTTAGGATATATGATGAGTTCAAGGCCAGCCTGAATTAGCGATAATTTGTCTCAAATTAATTAATTAGTTAATTATTTTTAATGTCCTTGCAAGTGTAAGATCAGAAGTTTGATCCCCAATACAGGGGGAAAAAAAGGAATTAACCATAAACCACCACCTAGTAGTGATATATTTAAATATGTGATTATTTTTAATAATTATTTTGACAGTACATGTGTGCTGTACATGATAATCACATTTACCATGGAGACTGGTAAATGTATGTAACATCTTCATTCCTTTTACATTCCCTTCCTGTCTTTCTCTCCCTCATTCCATCCACAGTCTCCTTGTAATCACTGTTTACAAAATGGGCATGTTCCAGATTGATACATAAAAAGTGATATAAGCATTTGACTGTTTCAGAAAGCATTGCCATCTGGAGGATATATCTTCAAAATGAGGAAAATATGGACAAAATGGGAGCTTCCATGTTTAGATTATTAAATGTCTAATAAAATTATTTTCCAGAATCCCTTTGTAATAAAAAATTAATTGATTATTCATTTACTGTAATCTGTATAATTACTTTATCAAACAACCTGCTGTAAGAATTGAAATGAATCTATTGAAAGCAAGTGGTAAATGTGGAAATTATTTTTTCTACTATACCAAGAGTTGAGATCTTATATGTCAGCCCACACAGTAGAAACCTGAAACAACCAGAAATTATCCTGCTTTCAGACAAAGTAAAATGTAAACCAAAACTTATCAGAAGAGGCAAAAAAAGGTCACTACATATTGATTAAGGGAACAATTCAACAGAAAGACATGACAATTATAAGCATAATTATACCAAAAAATGGCACATCCAACTTCACTGCTAGACATAAAAGATCAGATAACATCAATAGAG
Organism: Petromus typicus; assembly: GCA_004026965.1. Lineage (NCBI taxonomy): Eukaryota > Metazoa > Chordata > Mammalia > Rodentia > Petromuridae > Petromus > Petromus typicus. The sequence continues at coordinate 4,756 of PVIR01032794.1, forward strand.
TTATAATAGAGGGCCTCAACATTCCACTATCACAAACAGATTGACTAGACAAAATATTCAACAATGAAATACTAAGGTTGGTTAAAATAAACCCATAAACAACTGGATTTCATAGATATCTATAGAATGTCCCACCCAACAATAGCAGAATACACATTCTTCTAAGAAGCATATAGAACTTTCAAAAATAGACTAACATACTAGCCAATAAAGCATGAAAACATGAAAGTTTTATATTTTATCATCTTTATTGTTATTAGATTGGTTATAAAACATCTGAAACAAGCCCTCTCCTTTAGAATCTTTTTTTTTCTTAAAGAACTGCAATTATGGGGCCGGAGATTTAGCTAAGTGGTTCCGGAGCCTGTCTTGCAAGCACAAGGACCCGGGTTCGATCCCCAGGAACCACATACAATACTGGGTGTGGAGACTCACGCCCAGCTACAACCAGAATCACATACCACAGTGCCGGGTGTGGTGGCTCATGCCTGTAATCCCAGCACTCGGGACGCAGAGGCAGGAGGACTGCTATGATGTGAGTTGGAGGCTGAGCTCAGGGCCAGCCTGAACTACAAAGCAAGACCCTCTCTAAAAAAAAAAAAGAACTGCAATTATGATCATTGCTCTTTTAGTCTTAAAATTGCAAAGATTAAAAGAAAGAAAGAGAAGATCTATAAGTTTAAGGTAAATTCATGAAACCTGAAGTTAAATTGTGTAAAACAGGTCTCTGCACTTGTAGGAGTTTTATTGTGTTGTTATTCGCTGTGAATCTGCAAGAGTAGGATTTGAGTACATTTTTCAATATTATTCAAACTTTTCTTTGCCAAGAACTATCATAGGGCCCCTATTCTACGCGTCCTATGAAAGACTTTGCCTTCTAGCATTAATTACCTGAAATATTTGATAACATGGTATAGAACCCACAGCTGCTTCTAAATTGCAGATTCCAATATTGCAAATATAATGTAAATATTGGAGGAAATCTGGACCAGGAAAGACAAACCCACTCAAAAGGGATGGAAGAAAGCTTTATTTGACCAGCCAGCCCAGTGGAGCTAGTTACTCTGTAAAGACCTGGGTTCTAAAATTTAAAAACTAAAGAGTTTTATACAATAGTTTAAGTTGGAGTGCGCTTGGGATGAGTATCAACATACGTTTTCTGAGCTTGGGCCTTTTTTTTAGGAACAGGATATGTGCAGAGCATCACACAACAGGATGTGGATTGGTACTATGAATATGGAGGCTCATCCAATATATATTCTCCTGGGCACAGGGTGGCCCAGGCGGATAAGCACTCATGCCCGATATATTCTCAAGGCGATCAGAACACATCAAGATGCATGCTGTCATTGCTAAATCTAAAAATATATATTACGGTAGTATTTTCCATTGTGATTATATAAAGTATCACTCGTTGGGAGGAGCTATGGGTCTGCCTGTTTCTGGTTGAAAAGGAAAAAAAATAACACACCTGTGAGAATTCTTAAGGCTTGAAGGTCTCACAAGGTCTGCATTACAAATACATTAACCACCAGATGGAGCTTTCAGCTCTACTTTTTCTTTTTACTCTGTTAGTTGTCCGTTTTTCTCACAGGAATTTTGTTCTTATGGTGAGAGAACAAGGTGGCTCTCAGATTCTTCTATTTTTTGATTTTCAGCATCAAAATGGAGTCAAGTGAATGGAAGGGAAAGAAAGGAAACTGAAAATGACTAAGTACAGAGTTTACACAGTAGGAGACACGAATGTCTTTTCCTTTGCCATTCTGACCAACTATAGAATTATTACAGTTCATCTATTCAAACTAAACAAATGAAATCCTTTCCTCAGTTCTTAAAGCATTAACAGTGTGTCCAAAGAAACAGCAGCCTTTGGTGGCAGCGGGGACAGCAACAGTGGACTTGGTCATGGGGAACCCATGTTCGAGTTGGTGGAAGCTACATGCCTTTGGCAGTTACAACAACCAGCCCTCCGAGATTGGACCCGCAAAGGGAGGACACTTTGCAGGCCGAAGCTCCAGGCCCTATGGTGGTGGAGGCTGGCAACTCCCCAGACCACGGAATCAAGGTGGCTCTGGCAGTCCCAGCAGCAGCAATGGCGATGGTGGTGGCGGGAAATAGGGGAGAGGGGAGGCAGAGCTACAGAAGTGACAGGGAAGCTCAGCACAGAGCAGACTCGTGAACTCAGCCAAGCACAGCGGCGCAGGGCCTCGCTTTACCAAGACACGTTACAGACGATCCTCACATGTGTGGGCAAAAAATGCAAGGATGGTGACTAATCATTTAACAGTTTATTTTAGTTTCTGTTCTGTGGAGAGTGTAGAGCATTCCAACAAAAGTTTCTGATGTAGACTCTTTTTTTGCCCTCATGTTGTTGGATGCTAAATGTAATAAATAGTCTGATCACAATGCGGAATAAATGTCTTTTTAAAAAAAACTTTCCTTATGGCAAAAGGAATGAATATTTATACAAGTTACATAAAGCAGCTTTATCCTTGAAAGAGCCTGGAGAGAGACACTGCCAGCTCCATTGATCCTACCCCTTATCTTAGAGAGACTTAGATTTTCTTTCACAGAGGACCCAGGCTACACTGAGCAAGCCAAGGCCCACTTTCTCTGACCCCCTCCCTCAGAAGCCTGCCACAAAACGTTATAAAAAAGTATGTAATCCTGTAGGTGACATCTGTGTTTTGTTTGCAGAGACGACCCTCGGGTTAGCAGTAAACTTGCTTAGCCTGCTGGGTTCGCACCCCTTCTTTCCTGCTCAGTGTGCCCTAATGGTTGTTCAACGGTAAGTCACTCAGTGAGGAAAGTTTGTAACAATATTTTGTAGGTGCTGGTATTTGCTTTATAGTTCGCACTATCTGTATATAAGCGTTTTTCTTTCAACTAGATAATGGCTGCCACAGGACAGGACTCCTTTTAAATAAATACAAAGTGACTTTAGAAGCGGCAACCATAAGGCAGGTATAGTGGCACAAGTTTGCAATCCCAGGCCATGGGAAGCTGAGGTTAAGAAGATTGTGATTTCAAGGCTATTTTAGGCTGCAGAGCAAGCTTAAGGGCAGCCTGGTCTATGTAGTGACAGAAGGCAAGAAAAAGAGACCCCCACAACAGACTCCACGGAAAATCAATGTTTTATTCATTTGGCATTAGATGAGCCTGAGTGAGGCTTGGCTTCCTCTTTAGCAGAAACACCGTTTAGTACTCAATTACTCTATTTCTCAACAAACCAGAAAATACTACCCTTTCCTTCGGGTCACTGTCACAGTAAAATGTAACGTTTCTACCAGGGATTAAACGACTCAGCGCTCCATAAGTGAGTTATATTGTTCACTATCTTAAAAAAAAAAAAAAAATATATATATATATATATACACACATACACACACACACACACACACACACACACACATATATATTAGGTCTGCATATGTTAACCCATTGTCCAAAGAGAGCTCTGAAGCCTTAGAAAAGACGATACAAGAACCACTTTTGGTAGGAATTCAACTCTCAGTCTGTATTGCACCACGAAGTCTTAACTTCGGTACGAGCAAGTTGCTTGCGCATGCGCAGTTACCCTTCCTAGACCAGCCAAGGCTCAGCTCCCAAGCGAAGGCTGTCCTGGTGCGCCTGCGCCATGACCTAGCTCCGCGCGTGCGTAATACGGACTGGCGGGATTGGAGACTATGGCGTGGGTACCCACGGAGTCTGCAGTGGAAGAGTTGATGCCCCGGCTATTGCCGGTGGAGCCCTGCGACTTGACGGAAGGTTTCGACCCCTCTGTTCCCCCGAGGACGCCTCAGGAATACCTGAGGCGGGTCCAGTGAGTGATTCGGCCTCGTGTGGGCGGGCTTTTCGGCCACCGCTCCCGGGCCCGGCTGGAGCCCTGTGGGAGATAAAGCCCCGCCTCGGTTCCCGCCCCTGCCTCGCATGGTCAGATCTGCGCGCGATCCTTGGATGACATCCTGGCGGGGCGTATTTCTTTATTGCACACATCACAGCCTACCATGATGTGTGCTCTTAGCTGCTTTATTTGCTTTCAGTTGAAAGTATTTCAGCAATACCATGGTTACTACCTCAATTTGAGATCTGAATTATTTTTTCTGATTTTTAAAATGAACGCCTGTACGTAAGAGTAAAGCATATTTGTAATTAAATTTCATGCATTTTTACTTGTAGGATCGAAGCAGCTCGGTGTCCAGATGTTGTGGTAGCTCAGATTGACCCAAAGAAGTTGAAAAGGAAGCAAAGCGTGAATGTTTCTGTGAGTTTTATTAACCGTCTGGAGATTTCCTCCCCCGCATGCACACAAATTAATGCCAGAACCCAACAGCATCTTCTGTTGTCCCCAATAATATTAACTCCAGTGTAGGTAAGATTTGATTACTCCCTACAAAGTTAGATGAAAGTACTTTTGTACATTTGCTCGTATATTTTACTTCAGAAAGACAGTTGACATGTACTACCTTCAGAGATAGGTATTTTTAGAGACTTGTCCATCTCTTTTGGATATATCCTAAAGGAGCCTTTTAATTGGTTACTTATGCTACCTTCTTTGAGGAAGCATTTTTGTTTTGTTTTGATTATTAATGGACTAGTGTAATCTGAGTACACTTTGCACGTTCTGAATTTTCCCTGGAAACCTAAATCTTATTCCTTTTTGGCTGTGGATATTTTTATTCATTTATTTATCCACCACACTTTTTCTTAAGCAACCAGGATATACTAGGCATTGAGAATACCACTGAGAGGATAAGGTTTTAAAAAGTCCTTCTCTTTGTAGTTTGCCCTCTACGAAGGGGCAAAAAAAAAGTACTTTATAAAGTTTTCACAGAAAATCCCTCTGAGGAGGTTGTATTTAAAGTCAAAGGAAAGTGACATTTTAAAAATGTTGCTGGGGAGGCAGAGACAGGAGGATGTCATTGGTTCAAGCCCAGCCTGAGTTGCATAGTGAGTTCAGGACAAGCCTGAACTACAAAGGTAGACCCTGTCTCAAAAATAAATAAATAAATAAATAGCTGGTAGTTTTCTTTATCTGATATTTATAACCAGGAAAAATTTAAGCTGTATAATATTCTATATAATTTCAGACTTTTTTTTATATTTTGAGAAAGAGTCCTGCTCTAATTCAGGCTGCCCTAGAATTTGTGGCGATCCTTCTGCCTCAGCCTTTAAAGGGCCAGAATTATAGGTGTGTTCCATCATGCACAGCCAAGATGTTTTTAATCAATGGAGTATGGTATCAAAATATTTTGCACCGGGTTTTTAAATCAGTTCATATCAGTTAGATAGCCTTATGGGTTTCATTTTAGCTTACTTGCATATATATATATATATAATATTCTTTGATCATCCCCCTATGATCTCCTTTTCTCCCCTCTCCTAATTCCTATCCACTTATAAGTCTTTCTACTTTCATGTGTCTTTTTTGTGTCTTAAATATTATATACTTAATGTTTGAAGTTTTATTATAAGTCTGTACATGATCAGTTGTAAATTGTGCTTTTTTTAAACTTTAGCAGTATGTATTTATAGTACATAATGATTACTTTCACTAAAGGGGATGGGAAGATGTACATAATAACACTTCAATTCTCTTCTTTTTCCTCCTCCCTCCACCTAATATGCTGTTTTAGAAAATAGAGGTAGACCTTTTCAAGTCAAGTGTCTTTAAGTATTATTTAAGTCTATTTTACCTATACCAAAAATTTTCATGTCAGTCATATAGTCCTTTTTTTCAGTATTATAATTATAGAAAGATAGAACTAGATTATACTTCAGGGTTCATGTCATTTAGATTTTTTTTTTTTAATTCCAACTATAAGACATCCAAGAATTCTCTTATTGAAGTGATTATCTTTTCCTACCATTTTTAATTGGGACATAAATAGTAAAGTGAAATGTCTCCTCTTTGTTTGGACCTATAAAAATACCTTTTTAAAAAAATAGTCTTAGTTTTTCTTTTTTTTTAGGTTTTTAGAGACATGGTCTTGCTTTGTAGTTCAGGCTGGCCCTGAGCTGAGCCTCCAACTCACATCACAGCAATCCTCCAGCCTCTGCCTCCCGAGTGCTGGGATGACAGGCATGAGCCACCACGCCCGGCACTGTGGTATGTGGTACTGGTTGCTGGTGGGCGTGAGTCTCCACGTCCAGTATAGTATGTGGTTACTAGGGATCAAACCCGGGCCCTTGCGCTTGCAAGGCAGGTGCTGGAACCACTGAGCTAAATCCCTGGCCCAGTTTTTCATTCTTACCAGTTACTCTTCATCTTAGTTTTTCTTTGCAGAGGCATGAGATTCCAGTTATAACACTAGACATTGATCCTAAAGTTTATGAACTGTCTTCTAGCTTTCAGGATGCCAACCTGCTCCTGAAGGTTACTCCCCAACACTTCAGTGGCAACAGCAACAAGTGGCCCAGTTTTCAGCTGTTCGACAGGTAAATGTCACATTTAATTTCCTTAAATCCCCTTTCACATTTATTTCTGTTACAATTTTAAAGCAACAGAGTACTTACTGGTGAATCATTATCCTATTATCACTTAATCACTAGACATTACTGTTTATAACATATTGTCCATTTTTAGTATGGCTAAAATTTTGTGTAGAAGCTGATTTTTTCTTCTTTTTTTACCCCTTTGAAGATCACTAACTTTTCTTCCTTTAGAATGTGAACAAACATAGAAGTCACTGGAAATCACAGCAGTTGGATAGTAACGTGACTATGGTATGTGAGTCTCTCCATTTGAATTACACAGTGTGTAAACCCCTTTGAAATAGTCCATCTTAACTTTCAGTCTTTCAGGCTTCTTAGTCCATATCATTTTCATTTGCTTTCCATATATCATTATTTAATAGTAAGTTATATATAATATGAGTGGCCGAGAAAGTATTGAATCAATAGTATAAGTTACTTTCATGACTGCTTTAATTCATTATATTGGGATACTTTGGATCTGTATAACATTGTAGAAATATGTAAGCTGTCAGAATCTACAGTTGCTTGTGTCAACTCTAACCAAAAAAATAAATAAAACTGGCAAGTTATGAAGGATAGGTTATGCTCTGCACTATTCCCTGGTACTTACATCACAACAGATTCTGCCAAACCTAACCCTGCACTAAGACCACTGTGACATGTACAAAAGTATTTCTACAGGGATCTGCATCTTTATTTTTAGGAAATAAATGTATTTTCAGATTTTAAAAAGACTAGGTAAAGTTTAATTGGCTTTTCCTCTTGTGCTAATGGTCTCATGACTACATGTTTACAGAGTGTCATCTGTGCTTCACATAATGGTGACAGAATAGTGAAGCCTGTCATGCCAGAATAAACCTGTATTTCTAACATCCTATTAACATTAAGCTCTTCAGAAGCTATATGAGCTCTCCAAATGAAAATATGAGTTGGGGAAGAGATAAGATACATTGTTCAAGGAAATCATTATTAACCTTTGAGGGGAGAACATATTATGTCTGAAAATCTTAATGGAAGTTATATTTCTTCACAAAAAGAATAATGTACTTTTTGTGTACCCAGATTTCCCCTTGTAAGGATGCCACATTGGGTCAGAGCACTCTGTAGTGGTCTCTTTTAAATTTAATCACCAAATACAGCCACAGCCTAAGATGCTTTACAGGTTAGGTCTTCAACACACTATTTTACCCATAATTGGCACTGTGTTGAGCCAGTTGGCAATATGGTGGATCGGCAGAGAGGTTTTTTTGTTTTGTTTTTTATTGTTCAGTATAAAACTAAATACATAGAAATAAGTAATTTTTTTCCTTTCAGCCAAAATCTGAGGATGAAGAAGGTTGGAAAAAATTCTGTCTAGGAGAACAGTTATGTGCTGACGGTGCTATGGGCCCAACTATAAGTGAAAGTCCTGGAATTGATTATATACAAGTAGGTGACATGTGAATACATGAAACAAAATCGGGTCTAATTTTAGTACCTACAGTATAAGCAAACTGTAAGGCCAGATTCACAGCACAACCTGGTTTTGAGCACCTCATGGGCTAAGAATGATTTTGACATTGTTAGAAGGTGTGTAAGAAGAAACAATGGGACTGATTTGCAAAGCCTAGAATATTTATTTGGCTCTTTAGAAAAATGTTTGCCACCCTCTAACGTCTTTAATTGGCTGTTTAACTTACAAAATGGCAGCCCAGTTTTACTGTGACTTATTTTAGGTTGCCTTCATATCTTTAAGTTTTTTTTTTTTTAGGTTTTTTTTGAGACAGGGTCTCGCTTTGTGGTTCAGGCTGGCCCTGAGCTCAGCCTCAAACTCACATCACAGCAATCCTCCTGCCTCTGCCTCCCAAGTGCTGGGATTACAGGCATGAGCCACCACGCCCGGCATTGCGGTATGTGGTACTGGTTGCTGCTGGGTGTGGGTGTCCACACCCAGTATTGTTATGTGGTTACCGGGGAATCGAACCCGGGCCCTTGCGCTTGCAAGACAGGCGCCGGAACCACTGAGCTAACTCCCCGGCCCCATATCTTTAAGTTTTATAAGTTGCTAGAATTTAGTCTTCTGTTTGTTTTTTGTTATTCTGGGTTTTTTGATACCAGGGATCAAACTCAGGAGTTTGTGCCTTCCAGGCAGGCACTATGCCACTGAGCTAAATCCCCAGCATTTGTTTGTTTGTTTGCTTGCTGTACTGGTACCTGAATAAAAGTCAAGACCTTGTACTTGCAAGGAGACAGGTGAGGCAGATGTGGGGCCACTGAGCTAAATTCCTGGTCTTTGTTTTTTGAGACAAGGTCTTGCTATGTGGTTTAAGCTGGCCTTGAACTCAGTATGTAGCCCATACTGGTGTCAAACTTGTGGCAGTCCTCCCCCAACTTCCCAAGTGAGGGAACTGCAGGCATATGCTACTGCACCTAGCTAGTAAGGTCTTATAAAATGTGTAATTGCTCTTTTTTTTTTGGTTCCAGGGATCAAACTTTGTACTTGCAAGGCAGGCACTGAAACCACTGAGCTAAATCTCTGGCCCATTATGCATACTGTCTTTTGGGGTTTGTTTTCTTTCTTTTTTTTTACTAGGGATCAAACTTATGACCTTGTGCTTGCTAGGCAGGTGACAGCACTACTGAGCTAAATCCCCAGCCCTTTACTGTATATTCTGAAGATGAAATGTTAAGGATATCTTTAAGTATTACATGGCTTTAATCTTAAATTATTTGGCATACTACTTGTACATTATTCACTTGGCTCTACGGATATTTCTATAAAACCCGGTGATAATCTATATTACTAATTATTTGCTAATCTGTATTACTACTGTACTTACTGTATTATGCCATTCTGCTCAACAGATATCGTTTACTATATGTACTAAATTGTTTTTCCCCCTTTATTGAGGAAAAACTAATTTATTTCTAAAATACAAAGATCTCCAAAATCACTAAAGTCCAAGAACATTACCCCTACCAAAAAAGGTAAGAAAACTAGCCAAAGAATGAAGACATCTCACAGAAAAGAAACACAGATTACTCTATAAGAATATGCTCCACTTCTCTTATAATAGAACCATAACTTACCTGTGTTGACGTACCACTTTTCAGGCCATATTCTGGCAAAGCGTGGTGTGTTGAGGTGACAAGAGCTGGGAAAACAGGCACTCTTACATACGGTGTAGGAGTGTGAATTTCAGATCTTTAGGGAAGCTAATTTGGCGTTCTTTCTTTTGGATCATACTATTTTTTTAAGGGTTGTTTTGTTGTGGTTTTTTGTTGGTACAGGGGACTCACACTCGACACTTTCTGCTTACGAGCCAGGTGCTAGAATCACTGAGCTAAATCCCCGACCCTGAAACATACTTTTTTTCGAGGGACTGGAGATTGAATCCAAGACCTTCTGCTGAGTGACATCCCCATCGTTTTTATTGTTTTAATTTGGGGGCAGGGTTGCCAGGCATGGCTCAAACTTGAAATCATCTTGCCCCAACCGCCTAGAGTGCTGGGATTACAGGAATGTGCTACCACAGTTGGCTTGCAACCTCATTCTTTTGGATACTTACTATATGCTACATTTCAAAAATGTTTTAATTTGAAATACTCATTTCCAGGCTAGGGATTTAGCTCAGTGGTTCCAGAGTCTGCCTGGCAAGAGCAAGGTCCCAAGTTCTATCCCCAGTGCTGTATACCACAATGCCAGGGAGGTGACTCACACCTGTCATCCCAGCACTCAAGAGGCAGAGACAGGAGGATTGCCGTGAATTTGAGGCTATCCTGGGCTATATAGTGAGTTCAGGACTAGCCTGAACTGCAAAGGGAGACGCTGTCTCCAAAAAATAAATAAATATTCATTTAGCTTATTATCACAAAATATAGAAAAGTAAAACATACTATATTTAAAAGGCCAGATAAGAACACGAGAATATAATGCATGCCATTAGGCATGGTGGAGCATGCCTGTAGTCCCAGCATTCCAGAGGTTGAAGAAGGATCACTGAGAGTTCAGGGCCAGCCTGGGCTACATAGTGAGTTCAGGGCCACCCTGTACTACCTTGTCTCAAAAAACCAAAGGGGATTTTAAAAAAGAATTGCAGTGCCGGGGATTTAGCTCAGTGGTTCTGGAGCCTGTCTTGCAAGCGCAAGGGCCTGGTTCATCCCCCGTAACCATATACAATACTGGGCATGGAGACTCACACCCACCAGCAATCAGTACCATTTACGGGGTGCGGTAGCTCACGCCTATAATCCCAGCACTCGGGAGGCAGAGGCAAGAGGATTACTATGATGTGAGTTTGAGGCTGAGCTTAGGGCCAGCCTGAACTACATAGCAAGACCCAGTCTCAAAACAAAAAGAATTGCATGTATATTATCTTAAATTTATCACAAATCAGTAATTGTAGTGATAATTTCATAGTCAGGGCTTTGAGCCTCAAACAAACTATATTTTTTAAGTCACATTAGTTTTAAAACATATTCCAGTTCATGTTCCCTTAATTCCCAAAAACATTAGCTTTCACTGAAGATTTTTTAAATGCTGTAGATAATAATGTCAATGTCATAAGTTTATTGAAAATAATTATCAGCTAACTTTCAAGTAATAGTTTTTATTTCCTACAGACATTTTAGTTACTAAAGTCATACTTTATTTTTAAATTTATATATCCGAATTTCAAGATATATTTTGTTGTGCCTTGCCAACATAATAGTTCCAGGAATGTCTCATTATCCTGGACTGTAAAGCGATTTTCTTTTATCTGTTCTTTAATACTAATGTTAGCATATATACTGCCATAGCCAGCACCTGTTCTTCTAAATAGCAATGTGACAAGAAAATGTACCAGTTTGGGGAAAAAAAGTAAAGCCTCTCATTATATAATTTAGTAAATATCAGTGTCATTTTTTCTTTCAGATTGGATTTCCTCCCTTGCTTAGTATTGTTAGCAGAATGAATCAGGTAAAATCCATCGAATATTAAGGATGTATGCTTTGTTTTGTTTGCAAGTGTGTGTGAGGTATTGGAATACATTTACTTGCCTAGTTAAAGTATACAAGACCATGTACTAATCATGTTAGGAGTTACATAGATTTTTGTTGTTTGAGATGGTGGGGTCTTATCAAGCTGTCGTCTATGCTGGCTTGGAACTTGTGATCCTCCTGCCTCTACTGTACCTGGCTGTTCTAAACTTTCTTAAAAGTTGTACTAGGAATTGAACCCAATGCCTTCACACTGAACTTAACCTCCAGCTTTTTCTATACTTACCTATTTTGGGACGAGGTCTCACCAAGTCACTGAGTTGCTCAAGCTGTGCTCAAAATTTCAGTCTTCCTTCCTTGGTGTCCTTGAGTGCTGGGATAACAAATGTGTCCTACTATGCCTGGCTAGTGACCATTTTTTTATGGATGAGGACACAAAATTTGAATTTCAGTGACTTGCAGGTAGTCTTTTAGCAAGTAAACGACAGCACTGGGACTTAATAGCAAATGGATCTGACACCAGAGCTCATGCTTTTAATATGGTGCTGAAGTACTTAATGCATCAGTTATAATTGTTGGAGTCTGAGCTTTGAATTAAATATTATGGTCAGAGTGCTGTTTCTGGTTCTTAGATGTCCTGCACACCACATTAAAATCAAAACGCTGTGCATGATAGTCCACACTTGTAATCCCAGCACTCTGGGAGCCTGGGGCAGAAGGAGCACAAGTTGAAGTCCAGCCTTGGCAAATTAGTGAGATTGTGTCTCTAAATAAAAAATATTTTAAGGGGCCGGGGAGTTAGCTCAGTGGTTCCGGTGCCTGTCTTGCAAGCGCAAGGACCTGGGTTCGATTCCCCAGTAACCACATAACAATGCTGGGTGTGGAGACCCACACCCAGCAGCAACCAGTACCACATACCACAGTGCCGGGCGTGGTGGCTCATGCCTGTAATCCCAGCACTCGGGAGGCAGAGGCAGGAGGATTGTGATGTGAGTTTGAGGCTGAGCTCAGGGCCAGCCTGAACCACAAAGCGAGACCCTGTCTCAAAAAAACCTAAAAAAAAAAAAAATATTTTAAATATGCTGAGAATGTAGCTCCGAGTGTGTGCGTACAAGTGTGTGTGTGTGTGCTGAAATACATAATTTCAAAGACCAAAAGGAAGAAATAAACAATATGGTTCCTAGGGCTTTTAGGAGCAGGGACTGTGTTATCCACTTATGAAAATTGTGACTCTTGGCTTTCATATACCATTAAGTACTCAGGGAAGACAGTTTTTGAAGGCTATGTTGAAAATCACATAGAGAGGGACTGGGAATTTGGCTCAGTGGTTCTGGCACCTCTCTTGCAAGTTCAGGGGCCTGGGTTCGATCCCCAGTAACCACATACCATACTGGGCATGGAGACTCACCCCAGCAGCAATCAGTACCACATACCACAGTGCCGGGCATGGTGGTTCATGCCTGTAATCCCAGCACTCGGGAGGCAGAGGCAGGAGGATTGCTGAGATCTGAGTTGGAGCCTGAGCTCAGGGCCAGCCTGAACTGCAAAGCGAGACCCTGTCTCAAAAAAAAAGAAAGAAAATCACATAGAGAATGATGATTTTACTTTGTCATTTGTGTTAAGATACTATAACAGTCACATTAAATTGTTGGTATTTGTTGTTTTGTTGTTATTGTTTTTGTTGTTTCATTTTAATAAGGACCCAAGTATAATTGAATAAGCCAGAAAATATTTTTGAGATTTTCATAATTTTTTCTGGAAAAGTTTGAGGTTTTCTGTTGGTCTTGTTTTTCTTCATTTGATTTTCTTCAATGCCTCACAGGCTAAGCAAGTGCTTCTCCTACCAGGCTGCTCCCCAGCCCTGTGTCTTTCCCTAGTTTTGTTTTTAGATTTGTACTTTCCTTTAATTGAGTTGAGAAATAAACTGAATATATGTATACCATGATTCTCTTCCTGGGGCGGGGGAGTTAGCTCAGTGGTTCTGGCGCCTGTCTTGCAAGCGCAAGGGCCCGGGTTCAATTCCCCGGTAACCACATAACAATACTGGGTGTGGAGACCCACACCCAGCAGCAACCAGTACCACATACCACAGTGCCGGGCGTGGTGGCTCACGCCTGTAATCCCAGCACTCGGGAGGCAGAGGCAGGAGGATTGTGATGT
>PVIR01032795.1:0-18363 GCA_004026965.1 Petromus typicus
AAGAAGGGGTTATACTCTTTTTTTAGATTGATTAATTTTGGATTGTATTTTGGACTGGCAGTTGGTAGCAAGTTTGGATGAGAAGGACTCACTGTGATAACAATCTGCCTGGAGGGACTCAGACTGCAAGTTCCATAGACAGCATCTCCCTCCTCACTTCAGCTGTTACTCTGAGAGGCCACTTGGGTTTGGAAGTCAGCTGCAGATTTAGGCGACGTTCATCAGCGCTGCTTGGGTCTGCCCCTCTCTCTAGCTCTCCTTTCTGGGACAACCGCTTGCTTTCTAGAAGTTGTCACTGTCCAGCTCTATCTTCCAGCTCCTCAAGCCAGAAAGACTTCAGGCTGTTGCTGGGGTCTGACCGGCCCTCCGCGGGCATGACTCTGCCCTATGCTGGGTTTGTAGCTGTGAACAGGATTGCTCAGTGCTCTTCTCTTTTTTCCAGGTGTTGACCGCTTTCCATGATCTGGCTGGGTTTACTCTCTGGTGACTACAGCTGGTTTGCATTCTGTGTGGTGTGGGGGCACCTTAGTTACTCCAGAAGCCCAGCTTCTGTGATTGACAGTAAGACAACCTGGGAGTTAAAAATTCATTTTGTGGCCAGGTTGTGTGGTACACACCTGTAATCTCAGTGCTAGGGAGCCTCAGGCACGACTGCCAAACATTCAGGACTGGCTTGGGTTACACAGTGAGTTCAAGGTCAGCCTGAACTGCGAGGCTAGACCCAGTCCCCCCTCTCCCCCTGAAGAAGATTGTGCTGAATGTATAGATGCTATTTGGGAGAAATTTTTGGTTTGTTATTTACAATATGAGGTCTTTTTCACCTCGTGTGTCTATTTTTCTAAATCATAGTTTTTATGATCTTGCATTTTTTAGTTTTCACATTGAAGCATTTAGTATTTGATAACCTTATGACGGGTTTTACTTTAAACCAGGCACGGTGGTGCATGCTGGTAATGTCAACACTGTGGGAGGCTGAGGCAGGAGGGATGACTATGCCAGCACAGCCTAGGCAATGTGGTGAGACCGTCCCAAAATTTAAAAATAAGTAAACAGACGGGTAGATGGGGAAACAATTCATTGTAGGCCTTGGGTTTAATCCCTAGCACTGGAGGGAAAAGAGATGTTAAACATTTCCCTTTTCACATTCTTGTTGAAATCTGACGATCCACATCTAACAGCTTTATATAGCTTAAGAGTCAACACTAACTTTCCAATGACAAAGCCTGCGTGGCTTGATGTACCTTCCAAGACACCTGCAGTGAAAATGTTTCCAGAAGGGTGGGAGTGCTAGTCAGTTTTCTGTCACTATAACAAAACACCCAAGACAATTTACGAAGTAGAAGTTTATTATGTCTCATAGCTTTTCAGGCTTTAGTCCATGGCGGGTCTGCCCCGTGGCTTTGGGCCCGTGGAGAAGCAGCACCACAGAACGCATGACACAGCAAAACTGCCCCTTCCTGGCTGGGAAGCATGTGGGGAGCATGGGGGTCCCCAGCCCCCTTCACGGGCCTCCCATTAGGCACCACCTTCTTTAGTTTCTCCCACCTCCAAGAGCACCACCCTGGGTGGTGGGCCTTTGACACAGGGTCCTGTGGAGACATTTAGGATCCGAATGACAACCCTGGGTGTCCAGGGACTGCTGTGTGAGCTTATAAAGTGAGCACGTGCACTGTCTGGAGAATGAGGTATTTTAGGAACGCCGTAGGACTTCTAAAGGACCACCTCACGGACGTGGGTTTTGAACGTGAGACCCAGGAGCAGGGCACCTGTGGGTGGGGGGAGGCCGTGCCTGTGGGTGGTGGAGATGCCCGGAAGGCTCACCTCCCAGTTCTGTCAGGAGAGGGCTGTTCCAACTGCGACCATGCTTTTGACCTGAGCTGTGGAAGTCACTCACAACTGTCTACTTAGCTCTTCAGGGACTCAGCCGAGAGACTGCAGTCCATTAGCACTTTAGAGCCATGGACACCCCAGTCAAGAGGACAAGGTCAAGATGGGGAGAAACGGGGCTTGCTTCTACATACGACGGTGACAGGACTCGCCTGGCAGGTGCACGGAGTGCAGTCAGGTGCCCAGCGGCCTCAGGGCTTCAGTCTGCCCCTCTACACTAAGAATGCAACTTTGGACCACAGAGGTCTCCTTCCCAAGCTTTAATTCCCTTCTGGCTATAGGCTTAGACTGGCACGAGGGAGCACACAGTGCCATGACTGGTGCTCCTGGTGCTGCCTGAATCTCGTCCATGGTGAGTCCTGCTTGACTGAGTACATCTGAGTTCTGTTTTCTTGAGAAAGTAGGATGGCGGGGATGTGTGTGATTCTCAGCTGGTGGCCAGCGGCCCAGACTCCTCCAGCTGTGGGCTCTATGTCCTACGCTAGTTGCCCCAGCGTGTTCCAGGTTGGGAGGCTGGGCAGGGAAACTGCCTTCTGGCCTTTCTTCAAGATCTTCTCTCCACATGTGGCTAAACTGGTCGCCTGGTAGACACAGTTCAACAGTGATCCTTTCCTTAGTGAGGAAGTGACCTTATTTGGCAGGTGTAACGATTTAGATCTCTTGATGAAATCAGGCTGTATTTAGGTGGATCTGGACTCCAAGGACTAGTATCTTTTTTTGTACTGTTTTTGAGATAGGGTCTTGCTATGTAGTTCAGGCTGGCCTTGAACTCTTGGCAATCCTTCTGGCTCAGCCTGCCAAATGTTGAGATAAAAGACATGCACTGTCATAGAGAGCTAGACTGCTATCAGGGCTGTTTTTTTTTTTTTTTCAGATACTGGAGAATAAACCCAGGGCTTTTGTGCTGAACTACATCACAGCCTTTCTTTGTTTTGATTTTTTGAGAAAGAATTTCCCTTTGTAGCTCAGGTGGCCTCAAACCTGCAGGATTCCTCCTGCTTCAGCTTCTCAAGGGCTGGAATTATGGGTGTGTGCCACCACAACTGGCCTGGACTGGCATCTGTATAAAAGAAGTGCCAGTTACTTGGGAAGCAGAGGCAGTAGGTTGCTGCGAGCCCAAGACTTCCAGGTAATCCCAGGCAACACAGAGACCTCATCTTGGGGAAAAAATAAGACATGAGACACAGGCAGGGAGCAGCTAGGTGGACACAGCTGAGATGGTGCTACTGCAGCCAAGGACCACTCTAAGCCATCCAAGGTGGCAAGGAGGGACCTGCCCCTACGGGGTCCATGCTCCCCACACCTTGATTCCAGACTTCTCCTGGAATTGGAAGAGAACGAATCTCGACTGCTTTAAGGGCACATGTTCATGGTAACCTGTTCTGGCAGTGGATCTCTAGCCTACAGCAGTTCTGTGCTCAGGCACTGAGTGCACATGGCTCCTTCTGCCCACAGACACGTCCCTTTACCTGTGACCAAGGAAGGCTGCCAGCTGTGCTGGGAACAAGCCCCAGACCCCCAGCTGCCACGCGGCTGTCTTTTAAAAACTGTCCTATGGTGAAGGACTTCATGCAAACAAGAGCATAGATAACAAGACCAGTGATGTGCACAGTTCACAGCTGGAGCTAGATGGCAATCACTGATTTTATGTTTGTTTCCTCTTCTTAGGTCTTTTGAGACAAGGCCTTGCTATACAGTTCAGACTTCTTGAACTCATTACGTAGCACAGGCTGGCCTCAAATTCACAATAATCTTCCTGCCTCAGCCTCTCGAGTGCTGGGATCATGCCTCGCTCACTTATGTTTATGTAAGTGAGCATGCTGTATTGGAAAAAATAATATACTATTTAATAAATTTAAAAGACCCACAAGCTGTTGGCCTCATAGAAACTGCTTTTCTGCCCATAGCCCTGCTCATCTGCAGTTAGCAGCAAGGATGTGCTGTTTCACGTCTGTCACTGTTACTAATCACAAACTCTTTCATGTTTAAACATGATATATATATTTACATTTAACTTCCCCTTTTCTTCATTTCAAACCACAAGTCATAATTGCTTGTGGCAACAAATAAAACCATATGAAGTATTTTACTGTTTTTCAGTGCTAAATCTGAACTGTACAGTATTCCATAGCCCAGAGAGCTATTTGTTGCCTGAGTTATTGGGCAACAAGTTGAGCGTGCCCACTGCCCCTTGCACACACATCAGGAGGGAAAGAGCACATCCTAAGCCCCTGCATCTTCAAAGCAGTCACTGCTCTTGCAGACACAGCTTGTAACTGAGCTGCTTCTAATGCACTCTCACATCTCCTGTGTTCTTTGCTAAGAAAACTGATGTACAGGCATAGACCCTTCACCTTGCCAGGCGCAGCAATGGCTGGGAGTGGGCAGCTCTGCAGGGTTCTAGGGGTGTGGTTAGCAAACAAGGGGTGCAAGAAGAGGCACACCCCTCTCTTCAGAGGCCTGGGACCACACTCACCAAATATCTCAACTGTGTGGTAGCGGTCGGTGTGCAGGGCGGGGTGTGAGCATGGGATCCCCCAAAGTTACATGGGCTTTGGACTGGAGGCTTGTAATTCAGGCCTCACTGACCAGCCAGCGATGTTCTGCCCCGCCTCCCACCGGAGGGTTTGAGAGACACACACAGCTTCTCACAGTGCGTGAGGGTGGCCTGCTGATGGACTGACCTACTTGCAAAATGTTCTAATTATGTAGCTGTCAACTTTTAAACATTCCGAAACTCAGAGCTGGAGGCCTAGCTCAGCAATAAAGCGCTTGCTTAATGTTCATCAGACCCCGGGTCCAGAAAACCGCAGCCATGAACAAAATATTCTGAGGTTTTTACCGATTACTCTACACTCTCGGGTTGGAAAACTCAAGGCCAGCCCACAGAGTTTAAGGTGTCCCTGGGAATCAGCTGCTCCCTCCAGGCAAGGTTCAGCTGTTCTATTCATTTACTTTCCTGCCTGAAAGGCAGGGGTGGAGCTAAAGCTCCAGTACGAGATTTCCGGTTGTCTGGTAGGCTCCTCCAAACCTTTTCCCCTGAAGACAGCTCCGCAGGTTCCAGCTTGCGCTACTCAGAAGGGACACCACTGTCAAGAGAGCAAACCAGGACATCTTTCTGTTACCAGTGGTTCAATCAGTTTGGAAGACTGAAGAATCACGCAGAGCGGCCCAGTCACAGTGCTTTTGCCCGGGCGATCCTTTTCAAGACGGTGAAATAAAAATCACGTAAAATAGCACACTCGTTGCGTGGATCAGGATTACGGCGGTAGGTGTCTCTCTCCCAGGCAGCGAGGTCTCCGGCTGCCTGGAAACCATTTCTAGGCTTTTGAAAACCACCACCACCACCAAAGAAAAAAAAAATAAAAAAAGAGAGAGAAGAAAACTACCAGTGTCTAATAATACCACCTTTTGGTTATCACCACTTGGAAAGAAAAATGGAGTGCTACTCGAATTATTTTTATACAGAATGACCTTGTAAATCTCAGAAAATTGAGGGTCCCTCTCCTCCCATAAAGACATAACAGAAAAGTGCTTCCGGGTGTGGCGGCCTCGTTTCTGGGCACGAAGGCGGCCGGTGAGCACTGCCCTCTTACCCATGGTGGTAAGTCGAGGAGCTGACGGTCGTCCTGGCTGCGTCCTCTGTGCGCAGCGAGGCGGGAAGGCCGCCGCCGAGGCGACCGCGGGGCGGGTCTGGCGTGCGCACCGCTCGCGGAGGCCACATCTGCCTACCGCCCCCTCCCCGAGCCAGCCTGCGACCTGCCTGCGATCCCGCCGGGACCCAGGACGCGCTGCCCCCGCTGAAGGACCGACCCCCCGCCCGCTCTCCGGGCGCGCCCCGCGTCGCCGCGCACGGCCACCCACTGCCCGAGCTGCACCGCCCGCTCGCGCCCGACCTGGCCGCAGCCATTTTGGACCGGCGGAAACAAAGAACGTGGCCTCCTGCCGCTCGCTGCTGGTCTCCGCAGCCCCGGGCGCCGACGCCGAGCCCAGAGCTGCCCCCTCCCGCATCCACCACCCCTTTCCCCGCGCCCCGCACTCACCCACCCGCGCCCCGGCCTCTGGTGCTCGCAGCCATTGGCCGCACCTTTTAAGCACACGCGGCAGCCAATCAGCAGCCGTCGGAGAGCGGGCGGGGGCGGCGCGCGCCACCGCGCCTGCGCAGAGAGACGCCCCTCCCCCGCCCCGCGCGCCGCGCCCCCGCCCGCCCCGCGCACCGCCCCCCGCCCGCCCCGCGCCCCGCTGGAACCTCCTCCTGCCCAGGCGCGCTCGGCCGAGCGGCGGCGGCGGCGGCGGCGAGGAGGAAAGATGGCGGCGGGCTCGGATCTGCTGGACGAGGTCTTCTTCAACAGCGAGGTGGACGAGAAAGTGGTGAGCGACCTGGTGGGCTCGCTCGAGTCGCAGCTGGCGGCCAGCGCGGCCCACCACCACCACCTCGCGCCGCGCGCGCCCGAGCTGCGGGCCGCGGCGGCCGGCGCGCTCGGGAACCATGTTGTGAGCGGCAGCCCGGCCGGAGCCGCGGGCGCAGGGCCGGCCGCCCCCGCCGAGGGCGCGCCCGCAGCGGCGCCGGAGCCGCCCCCCGCAGGTAGAGCGCGGCCGGCGGGCGGGGGGCCGCGGCGCACGGGCCCCGGCTCACCGCGCCGCTCGCTTGTCCCCGCAGGGCCCGCGCCGGCGCCCGCCAAGCTGAGGCCGCCGCCCGAGGCCAGCGCGGGGCCCTGCCCGGCCGCCGCTGCCGCCGCCGCCGCCGCCGCCGCAGGGCCAGAGCCCGTCGCCGCCCCGCCCGCCGGCCCCGGCCCCGGCGCCGCCAAGCCCGGCCCGCCCGGCCCGCCCGGCCCCGGCGCCGCGCAAACTTTGAATGGGAGCGCCGCGCCGCCCACCGCGCCGCACGCCGCACCTGCTGTCAGCCCGGTCAACAACGGGCCCGCGCCGCCGCCCGCCGCCGGCTCCGTCATCCAGACGGCCCCTGCGCCCGCCGCGCCTTCGCCGCCCGCCGCGCCCGCGCCCGCCGCGCCCCCGCCGCCCGCGCCCCCCGCGCCCGCCGCGCCTGCCCGGCCGCCTGGCCTCCCTGCCGCGCCCGCTCCCCCCGCGCCCGCCGCCAACGCTACTGCCGCCGCCGCTCAGAACGGGGCCGGGGCCGCCCCCGTTCCCGTCTCCGCCCCGGCCGCCGGGGGCGCCGCGGGGCTCAGCGGCCAGCCTGGGCCGGGCGCGCCGGCGCAGGGGGCCAAGCCCGAGCCGCCCAAGACAGCGGGGCCAGCGGCGGCCAGCGCGGCGGGTGCGGCGGCCGGCGTGCTGCTCGGGCCGGCAATGCCGGGGACGCTGCCGGGCCCAGCCGGCGTCCCTCCACCCGCCCCCGGGGCCCCCGCCGGGCTTCCCAAAGGCGCGGCGGGCGCTGCGACCACCAGCCTTCCCAGGACGCCCACGGCCACCACCGGCGGGATCCGGGCCACCCTGACGCCCACTGTGCTAGCCCCCCGCCTGCCACAGCCTCCGCAGAACCCGACCAACATCCAGAACTTCCAGCTGCCCCCAGGTGAGTGAACGCGCAGAGCTGGAAGGGAGGGCGGGTCAGAATGGCCGCCACCGTTCCAGGAAGTTCTGGACTGTGTTCTGGGGCCGTGCCTGGGCCGCCTGCCGCGCAGGGCCCGCAGCTGTGGCAGCAGGCCTAGGGGCCGCCTCTGCCCAGGTGCTGGGTGTTCTGTGAACCAGTGAGTGGCCGGCTGCCTGGCCACTCAGCCCTGGCTGGCAGCTCATGTCTGCTTCAGTGTTGCGGCTGCTGGGGTCCTTGGAAGGGCCTCCGGAGCCCCTGTGCCCGCACAGCTCTGGAGGAGGGCCTTGCTCCCCTGAGCGTGGCTTCGTGCCTACGCTCGTTGTGGAAGTTGATGCAGGGCTTTACCCTCCGTGTGCCTGGTGTCCTTTCTGAACGCGGGGGTGCGATGGTGGGCCAGACACTGTTCTGCAGGAGGGCCAGGCTGGGTGACCCCACGCTCCCAGGTTGAGGTAGTCTGGGTGGAAGACTTGGACTTCCTTGCTGTCATCAGGAAGGCAGAGGAGGGGCCCACGCTCCGGTGTAGTTTCAGCTGCTTTTGGTGCCTAAAGTGATGCCTGGTGCTTTTGTTGCTGTCATCTTTGGAGGTCAGTGGAGTGGTTCTGGGGCACAGGTCTTGAGGTGCAGGAGGTGACAGTGATGTGGAGCTCACACACGTGCACAGATGTTTGTGCACGGAAGCTGACTCAGCCCTAGCTGCTTGTGCACTGTTGGCTCAGAACCTGTGGTACTTTAAGGCTCCTTGTTTGGTGGGTGATTCCGTGCCCAGCAGTGCGCGCCAGGCGGCTTTGTTGGGGAGTCCTCGGACAGAGGAGCGTTCCGCGTTCCCTCTGAGTCGCAGCCAGAGTGTGGAGCTCCGCGGAGTGCTCTTTGCATGGCATGGAGTGACATGTGCAGCGGTTGTAGCAGTGCCGCGGCGTGGCGGCAGTCGCAGTAGTAGAGTGAGAAAACATTGCTGCTGCACTGTGTTCCTCCTGCTTTCTGTAAAGAACCCTGGGTCACTTTGAAAGAGCTGCAGCGTCTTAGTGAAAGGGTTTCCTGTTGAAGCTGGAGAGAGTCAGGGTTTCTGGTCAAAGAACCAGTGGGATCTACATCTGGGGCAAGATTGGAGAGACATGCGAGCCAGACTGGTTGTGGGGGGCATCCAGGGCTGCCGTGCCCTTCAGGAGGAGAGGGGATAGAAAACAAGCACCCTAGAGCTGCCAGAGTACAGCCAGCCACGCATCTGGGGAGTATGAAGAAATTGCAAGTGCTTGATTGAAGCTCGCATTTTGCTCATTATGTGTATTTTGACCTTTTGATGGAAATTATGACTGATGTTCAGTTATGTTTTTAAAAGGCCGGCTGTGATTGTAGCCTCTTAGTTGGAATGCCCGATACTTTGTATCTACTTACAAAACAACCTTGTGCTGGGGGGGTGGGGTGGTGGTAGTGGGGTGGGTGTCTTGCTTGTCACAGTGCTTCTCATGGCAGATACCTCTGAGATGCCCTTACATCATGACGACCACCCCCTCCTCTCAGTAGTGATCTGGACTTGGCCCGGTTCCTTTGCTCTAAGCGTCTTACAGGTAAAGCTCATCTTCTCCCTGGGAGAAGAAGATGTGATTTGAAAAGGGCATCGGTGCTGTCTGTCTTGAGCAGTCCTAGACTTACTTCTGCAGTCTGCTTTAAGGTCAGGTTTGGGGTTGGTTGTGTTTGGCCAGGAGTCAACTCCTTGAAAAAAGTTGGTTCAGTAGACCTGCGTCTCTGCAGTCCTGGTGCGTGTGAGGCAGATACCGATTTCTGGTCTTGTTTGGGTGGTGAATGCTGAGAGCAGTGCTTTAAAGTACCTGCCTGGTTTCTAGAAAATAAAAGGTTTATATTTACCTCTTTCTGCTTCTCTCTGATGATCCTTTGATTAAGTATGCTGATTAATTGTTTTATTTTAAGAACAGCCAGAGCTAAAATCACCAGTGCTCCGTACAGTGTTCTTTTCCTATACAAGACAGTCTAATCTTGTGTATCACAGTGTAAGTGTCCTAGCTCTATTCTGTAATTGAATGATCAGTGTTAAATTCTTCCAGTTGATGTTTCTTCTTCATTGACATCTTTTGTGATAAAATATACAATTTAAAGGTGGAAGTAACTTTTAACAACTTGCTTGGCTAATAACTCCTTGTTACAACTTAGTGATACAAATTGAGGCTTCTGGAGAAAGCTGGGGAGGGCAGGGTTTCAAAGCTGTAAGTAGGTGTCAAGTGGAATAACAGATTGTTGACAGTTGAGTGTGAAAGGGTGCTGTGCCCCTCCCAGGGCCTCCTCTAGCAGAGGTTGCGGTGGGAGAGGGGTGGTGCCTACTGGTTTCACCCTGAGGTCCTGGAGGTCAAATTGCTGGCCTTCATGAGGGTCCACTCCCTCCCACATCCTAAGGTTTGAACCCAGGGCCGGCTGCTTTTTATTTTGTTTTAGGTCTAAGTTACCCAGGCTGGTCTCTGACAAATCTTCTGCCTCAGTCTCCCAGAGCATTGGGATTACAGGACTGCTGCACCACCATGCCTGAATCACAGTGAGCTTATAATAAGTGTGTTGAATTTGGTTATAGTGAACTCAGGCTTGATATTTGTTAGAACAGTTTTGCAAAGAGACGTTTATGTTATTGCAGTTGTAATTTGCTTGTTTGAAGGTGCAGAGTCTAAATTTTATCCACTGTGAGGATAATGAGAAAAAAAGATATGAGAGATCTTTAGAGACAGTACCACAACCCCTGCAGTTGTCTCAAGAACACTGAAAAACGGGTGTGTGTGTGTGTGTGTGTGTGTGTGTGTGTGTTGAGGGTTGGGGGGGTTGGTTGGTTGGTTGGTTGGTTGCATGTACCTTGGGGTGGTCGTACTAGCAGAGTCATATGATGATTACCTTTGAAAGCAGAAAGTGATATGGTACTCAAATTGGCATTTGGGTAGGTGGTTCTGAAAGATCTTTTTGAGTTAGGTGCTGTGCAGAAGAGCCTCATTTTCATTGTTTTTTGGTGTGCAAATTAGCATTTTCTTTAGCGTGGCTCTGTTTATCGTGCTGTCATTAGAGTTGACTCTCTTGTTGCCGTAGGACTTTCTAAAAAGTAGGTTCCTGATCCAGGACAGAACACTCTGCTTTCATCATTGCTATAGATGCCTTGGCCCGGGGCGTGTGTGCGTGCTACGTTAAGATGGTGCTCACAAGGTGGTGCTGCTGGTAAGGACAGGGACCTGGTTCCCGTCTCTGTGGGGCGCATTAGTTGTTGGTGGGAAAAGGGAAGGTAAATCCGCTAGGGGCTGATGAACTCTCTGGCCAGGTTGATGAGTTCGTGAGGCTTAGACCCCAAGCAAAGGCAGTAGGGCCACCACTGAAATGACAGAAACGTGGATTCTAGGGCCAAAGCACCTCCAGGGTTGCTTTGGTAGCGGATTCTTTGCCAAAAAGGTTGTTCTTAGAAGTTTATATTTTGTTATTTGAGGGCACAGTTGCTGTTTGACTGGGCCCTGGGCACATTGTTCACAGAGCCTTAGTTTCCCTGGCCGTAATGATAGTGTTACTTTTTCAGAGAATGTGAAGTCTCATCAGGTGAAGCCTGCTCAGTGGTCAGGTAGCGTTTATCATTCCTACACTTGTTCAGTTCCTCAAACTTTCACTGTTTCAAGCACCACGTTACTGAAGAAGAAGCAAAACCTTTTGAGGGTTTTATTCAAGTTATGCCTGTCTCAAAGTGGGTGAGGAGTTTGTTGTGGAAGAGAGGGGTCTCAGATCAGCTGCCTGCTTGCTCATGTGACGCAGCTGCCTGGGAGAGTGGTCCAGGTGGGGGCTTGGTTTAGGCCAGAGCCCTTATCCCATTTTTCTTCTCAATATACTCAGGTCTCAGTCACAATTGAAAAGAGTCAAGAAAAATAACTTTTGGGGGGCTGTGAAGACAGCAGCAGGCCGCGCTGCTTGGTGTGGAGTGGAGCTGCTTCTGTGTGTGCTCCCACTGTGCCTCTGGCAGTGGAGGCCCGGGGAGGGCGAGTGGGTCACTCGGTGACCCTAGGGAGTGAGCTTGGTTGGGCGGCATTTGCACCAGTGCACCTTGCATTTCAGGTGCAGCAGGAGAGGGGCCTGTGGACACTTGTGGGGTGCCTGTCCTGCCTGCTGTCTGCCTTCCTGCTCTGCCTTGGTGGAGAAAGATCTGAGCTTGAGAAGGGATGATTTTTCCAGTCTGTGTCTTGGTCCAGCCTGGTGTAGTGGGTGCTCGGAAAGAAGCTGTTTAGGAATATGGGTTCCTGGGTTGTGTGGTGCTTGATGAGCCCGAGGGAGGCGGGGTGTGGGAGCAGGCCCTACTCCTGTGGGGTCCTCCAGGGGTGTTTGGGCATTTGGCCTGGAAACATCTATGCAGGCCTTTCAGAGGTATTTTGGGATCAGAATGTTACCTGTCTCATTCTGCCTCTGCCTTGGAAGTAGAGCAGGACAATGGGGGGGGGCTGCATCTGTGTCTTTGAAGTCAAATAAAGTCCAAGTGGTTAGTCTCTGTGAGCTTGGAAGGCCCAATTCAGTGTGTGAACAGCAGCTTTCCTCCGTGTAAGTGAGGCATTTGAAGAAAACTTTCTGCTTAAGTATGAGTTGATCGCAACATAATGGTAATGTGTCCCCTTCAGAGCTCCAACCTCTGCTGGCCTGGGGACATTGTCGTTGTCATTTGGAGCTTCTAGTCTCAGGGTGTGGATAATAAAAGTTAAGTTTGAAGAGTAGGGAGGCCTCTTGCTTTGTGACTTCACGTGGGTGCTGTTCATCTGGTGGCCTCTTGGACTCTGCCGACTGGTGGGGGCCTGATGTTGCCTTGTGTGTTGGCATTGTGACTGCAGTCACATCTGGGCTGCTCCTAATGAGGTTTACGTAGTGTAGTGGTTAGCCTGAAAACCTAACGTTTTCACGTTAGCCTGACACATCTGGGCTGCTCCTTCTAAACCTCCTGTTCTTTCACACTCCCTTGAAGTAGATAGGCTACTGGAAAGTTATATTTGAGAATTGGGAACTCTACATTTCCATGGTAGAGCTGTGAAATGTTAACTTTTTACGTATTTTTTCGATGTTTGTAGCAAGGAATTAAAACTAAAAGACACACACATACACACAAAAAAAACCCAAAACAAAAATTTGTCCACAATAGGGTCCCTACTTCACTTTGAAAAAGTGGCATAGTGTGTCCGCACCTTGGTCTTTGTCTGCTTCAGTACCCTGGGCCTGGCTGCTGGACGGAGGAGCAAACAGCTCCCTGGTGCTTGTGCTGTGAGCATCCTCTGGTGGAAGGTGCCCGTGAGGACCAGAAGCTGGCTGTGACCAGGCGAGCGAGTGCAGGCTTCCTGCAGGCCTGCAATTGCATCTGACTTCTGTCCACCCTTTTGGAGAGTGTAACAGGACGTTTCTGTCTCTTGTGTGGGCACAGTAGGAAAAATGTGCTGTGAGGAAGGTGTACACTTGTTGCCCTAATTTGTGAGAAGGATGTGACCAAGGTGGGGTGTGCCCTGTGGAAGTTGCAGGGAGACTGGGGTTTGGAGAGGCTGCTCCTGGATGAGTCTGCTCTGGAGGTTAGGGAACTTGGAGGGCTCTTTGTGACCATTGGGCTGGACCTGGGGTTTTGGAGGAGGTCTCAGTTGTAAGAGGGTGTTTAGCAACAGACGGACTTGCTGTGGGGGCCTGAGGCCTGTGACATGGAGTGGGCCGTACAGGACATTAGGACCCAGGAGGCTGAGCACCCTTCTGGGGCTGGTGGCCTGGAGCACCCGACCGAGGCTTTGGGGTATTGGTCTGATGCAGACCATCAGGGAGGGTGGCTGTCGCAGAGTGGGTGCGAGGAGAAGGAGAGAAAACCTTTGCATTTTCTGACTTTGTGTTACAGTCTGTGGATATTGGCCCAGGAAGGTTTTACTTACTTTTATTTGACTGGTACGTTTTAGATACACATAGTGAACCTGCTCGTCGCAGGGAATCTGCACCTGGACATAACGTATCTCGCTGTTGCCTTTGTTTTTCAGACCTCTCCTTTCCTTTCAAACCTTCCTCTTCTCCGTGTTTATAGAGAGTATTTCCATTTGTCCCTTCTATTCTTTTTTCTTGTCTCTTTCTTCCTTTTCTCTGTGAAACCCCCTTGCTTCCTTTCTCAGTTGAACATGTTGTTTTCATTTCCTAGAATTTATTACACGTCTTGGTCCATGTTAACACTTTTGGTTTCTCACACCAGAGAAACAGTGCGGTATTTACACATGTGTGTCCCGTTTGTCTCATTTGAGAACTTGATCTTAAGGTGCATCCATTTAGTTCAAAATGTCTCAAGCTTATTCTTCTTTATGGCAGAGTAGTACTCTATTATCTAAAAAAACCCAGTATCCTCTTTATCCACTTGTCAGTTGATGAGCACTTGAGCTGTTTCCAGCATTTAGCTATTACAGACTGTGCACTATAAAGACAGGTGCACATGTGTTGCTGTGAAATGATGCTTTTAATTTTTTTTTTTTTGGACAGTCCAAGGGATTGAAATTGGGCCCTTCTGCTTGCAAGGTAGGTGTGGTGTCACTGAGCTTAAGTCCCTGGTTCTGTTGTAATTTTTTTTTTTTTCTTGAGACAGGGTCTCGCTTTGTAGCTCAGGCTGGCCCTGACCTCAGCCTCAAACTCACAGCAATCTTCTTGCCTCTGCCTCCTGAAGGCTGGCATTACTGGCATGTGGTTCTGATTGCTGGTGGGCATGAGTCTCCACGCTCAGCATTATTGTATGTGGTTACCAGGGATCGAACCTGGGCCCTTGCACTTGCAAGGCAGGCCCCGAAACCACTGAGCTAAGTCCCTGGCCCTGTTTTAATTTTTTTGAGATGATACCCAGAAGGGGATTAACTGGGTTGGATGTAACCTTTAGTTTGAGTTATTTGAGGAATCTCCTTACTGCTTTCAATTGCGGTTGCACCAGTCTGCGTTCCCATCAACAGCGGAGAGGGCCAGGAACAGTTTCTAGGAGACCTTGTGCCTTTCAGGTTTTCCCTGGGAGCTCTGGCTTTGTGGGGGGTCCTGTCTTTGACCCCTAGCTCCCCAGCAGAATTGCTACATGTGAAGCAGAAGTCCGCCTTGAGGCGAGGTTGAACTTTGTGAAAGTGCTGGGGTACTAGCAGCACAAGTGTTAGGACAGTTCATCTGAAGGGTGAAGAAAGGAAGCATTCCTGGCTGGTATTGTCCTAAATTTGTCAATATAATTATTAGTTGGAAATTATCTTTTATGTCCTGTCCCTTCTGATTATAAATTCAGTTTGTATTCATTACAAGAAATTTAGAAAGTAAGGAAAGTCATGTGGAAGGAAATGAAGTGGCTTGTACTCTCATCTTGCCCCTCCTGTCCGCCTCAGAGCGTTATTATTTCAGCCCATTTCTGATGCTGATGAATTTCTAAATTTTAGGAAATTAGAATCACCGCGTGAGTCACTGAGTCTGTAACTTGGTTCACTCTGCCTGTGTTTGTGAGCCTGCCGTATCCCCCAGGTCCTCGAGGCTTTTTCGCTGCCTGGGACCCTGGCCTGCCTGGTGCTGTGCTGACATCCCCGTGTCGAGCGACCCCTGAAGTGCTATCTCCATACCCAGCTCTGTGATCCTCAGGCTGTGCACTCACAAGGCTTTGATGGAATTTGCTTTTCGTAGACTACGCCAGTGTAGTTTTAAAACCATTGCCAAAATACAGCCCTTTAGAAATGGAATTATTCTAAAGGAAGAAAGTTGTGTCTCATTGGAAGTTACCTTTTTTGGACTACCTAGGCTCAGGGCCTTGGCTGGTAGGTGTTGGTCATTTAGTCTTGGGCATCTGTCTGGCCCCATTTAGTCTGGCCCATCTGAATTATAAAGGTGTGTACTGCCAGTGAGTGAGGCTGAATGGGTGTTAGGGGTCCAGCTTCGAGGAGCCTGGGCATTGTAGAACCCTGCATTTCTGCTGTGGCCTTTGGTGGGGGAAGGCAGTTAACAAGGACACGCCAGCAGATGTTTCTGATTCTGTTGAGTGCCCATGGCCAAGGGGCACTGCTGGGTGGGGCAGTCAGGTAAGGCTATGTTTCATTTGTTTTGAGACAGGGTCTACGTAGTTCAGATTGGCCTTGAATTCACTATGTAGTCCACGCTGGTCTCAAACACACAGAGATCCTCCTGCCTGGGCTTCCCAGGTATTGGAATTATGGGAGAGCATCACCACACCTGGTTGGCAGGGCCTTTTGAGGGAACCTGAGTGAAGAGAAGTGAGATGTCCACAGATAGCTTGGGACCTGTGTGCAATGTGATGCGAGTATTCCAGGATGACATTGGGAGGAAGATCTTGGCTGCGTTGAGCGGATGTGACAGGAGCAGTATAGAATGCAGGGGGCCCAGACGGGGAGGTGGCATGGCTTGGATGGTATGTGCTGTGGACATGGCTTGCCTATGCACTTGAGGCTGATGTGAGGTGGGGGCTAGTCGTAGGCAGAGTGGAGTGGGCGGGGCAGTTTCAGGTAGTTCCTATGAGGTGGGGGCTTGGGAGAGGTCAGAATGTGGGCATCAGAATGTTGTCATGGCTAGGAGTGGGAAGCCCCCTCCTGCGTGTGCTCTGTAGACCAGAGGCTGGTGGGAAACAGGATGCGGCCAGGCTGGGAGCTTGGGAGGAGCCCACCAGCCAGCAGGGCACAGAGCCATGGCTCTTGGGAAGGGAGACCTGGCGTGGTGTCAGAGCCGTGTGCGCTGACATTTGCTGCCACAGCACAGTCTCCAAGTCTCTTTGCCCTTTCACTCATGAAACCCTTAGAACAACTGTTGTCAACTTTGCTGCGACCCTTGGCTGGTGGGTGAGGCCCTGTTGCTGGTGTTTTGGCCCCGGCTGGCTGCTGTGTGCTAGTGTGCATAGCCTGGATCAGTAGACTTGGGCTGGAAGGTCGAGCAATGGGAGTCTCTGTCTGTGCAGGTGCTGAGTGCACAGGTGAGTGGGTTTGGGGACCCCAAGGCACTGTATGGAGGCCTGGAGTGTCCGGGATCTTCCGTTCCCTGTGCGCAGCCTGGGTGTGGCTCCCCTGAGTGCACTCTGGACTTCACACATCTTCGTGCAGGGAGCAGGCTTGACGGAGCAGCCCACAGATGCAGTGCTGTGATCACGCTGTGGGAGGACTCATCATGTCCAGGGAGTGACACAGGGCAGCATGTGTCACTGGCCACGCTTGGACTAGCTGGACTGTGTGCCTTGTGGTCTGAGCCTTTGGCCTCACCTGCTGCTCCTAGTGCTCGGGTTCTTCCTCCTCAGTCCTCCCTTAGGGCCACCTTGTTAGCCTGCCTGAGGCCTGGGGCTGTGAATTTTTTTGTACTCTCACTAGCTGGAAGGGCAGTGGGCAGTCAAGCGGTCCCTCTTGTGTACATGCCCATAATCCCAGCTGCATGGAAGGCTGAGGCTGGAAGATTACAAGTTTTTTTTTTTTTTTGAGACAGGGTCTTGCTTTGTAGTTCAGGCTGGCCCTGAGTGCAGCCTCAGACTCACATCACAGCAATCCTCCTGCTCTGCCTCACGAGCACTGGGATTACAGGCTTGGGCCACCACGCCTGGCACTGTGGTATGTCGTGCTGATTGCTGCTGGGCATGAGTCTCCTTGCCCAGTATTGTTGTATGTGGTTACCAGGATGAACCTGGGGCCCTTGCACTTGCAAGACAGGCGCTAGAACCACTGAGTTAGATCCCCGGGCCAGGATTACAAGTTTGAGATCCTCCGGGGTAGCTTTCTGAGACCTAATCTCAAAATTTTAAGAAAGAGCTGTGGATGTAGCTTAGTGGGAGAGTGTCCCTGGGTTTGATTACATGCCTCAAGCTCCTCTTGGTCTATAGGCCCCCACTTAGAAGGGACACAGGTTCCTTTTTCTAGTTCCAGCCAAGATGTAGCTGAGAAAACTTTCTAAGTGGCCACATCTAACTGCAAAGAGCCCTGGGCAGTTTAGCTTGTGTTGAGGAGAAGGGACTTTGGTGGGGGGGTAGCTGCAGCTCCTGGCATATGGCTGGTAGGGTTGGCAAACATTTATTTAGCACACTTTTGAGGTCTGCCTTGTGCTGGGGCTCTAGATGGGTGTGGGAGAGATGCCCTGCTGACAGGGTCATTTTGGGAGAGCACTGAGCCATGTGAGGGGTGGAGTGTGGGTTCATGTCATAGAAGTTCTTTCTCTTTTTTCTGGTCAGTACAGTTTTATTTCAATGAAAAGCTTTAAATATAATCATGTAAAAAAGTTTCAACAGTGCAAAATGATTAGAAAGTTAATCAGTGCTGATAATATTTTTGTGCTGTTCATGCATTCTGTTTTCTAGTGAAATTTCCCCAATTAGACATTGTACCAGTATTGCTGTGAGGTCTTTAGCAGTGAAGGAACTTAAAGCTCCAGGGCGGCAGTGGGGACGCTTTGACACACGTGTCTGACACACGTGTTGCAGTGGGCCTGCTGTGGCATCCAAAGTGCTAACAGGTTTGCCATCGCTGCTCTCAGGTGACGTGGTAAAGTGCCACGGGGAAGGTCGAGGACACCCTGAGGGAGAGCTTGGCACCTGGGCACTCCTGCACAGTGGCTTGTGGGGTTCTAGCTGCCTCTGAGATGGGTGTGCTTTGTTGTGCTCTGGGATCCTCTGATACAGGAAAGGCTCTGTGGTTGAGAAGTTTGTGAACCACTGCAGGGTGCTGTCCAAAGGCTGCTTTTGGAACTGATGGTGGGGTCCTTTTCTGTCCTTGCTGCTTGACTGTTGTGTCTGAAGCTAGGCTGGAGGACAGTGTCACCTCAGCACCACATAGAGAGGCTGCTTGGCCCTGGAAACCCTACTTCTGGACCTGGCTGCCTCTAGGGTCCTGGTGTGAGTGGAGCTGCCACCTGCTTCGGTGGCATGATGCCAGAGAAAGCCTTTCGCAGCGTGCAGCATTGAGAACACAGGAAAC
>PVIR01032796.1:0-18365 GCA_004026965.1 Petromus typicus
TTTACACAGCAGTGTCTAGTTCCTGAGTATGTGGAACTCCTAGGGCTATCAAAATAGATGGCGTGGGGCCGGGGAGTTAGCTCAGTGGTTCCGGCGCCTGTCTTGCAAGCGCAAGGACCCGGGTTCAATTCCCTGGTAACCACATAACAATACTGGGTGTGGAGACCCACACCCAGCAGCAACCAGTACCACATACCACCATGCTGGGCGTGGTGGCTCACGCCTGTCATCCCAGCACTCGGGAGGCAGAGGCAGGAGGATTGTGATGTGAGTTGGAGGCTGAGCTCAGGGCCAGCCTGAACCACAAAAGCGAGACCCTGTCTCAAAAAACCTAAAAAAAAAAAAAAAAAAAAAAAAAAAAATAGATGGCGTGTGTTTGTATCTTTAAAAATGTTATTACAGTAAAAAGACACATGGCTATTGATCCCACTCCGAATGTCCCTCGTCACATTAAACACACTGTCCCATCATTCCTTTCACTTTCTAAGGCAGCTCTGGAAGTTCTCTCTCCTGAGTGCCTTTATGATATACAATTAAAAAAATATGACAAATGGTGCTGCAAAGTACTACCAGAAGAAACTCAGCCCCATAAAAACGTTGCAGTATGCGCCATGTCTAACTCTTCCTCAAAGCCAAAAGGACCATGAAAGGGGAATGCTTTGAGTAGATTCAAGACATTGAGGCAGCCATGATAGTACAGGTGAGGTCTTCCAGAACTGCTTCAGAATGTGTCAAGAACTATTTAAACAATCACAGTATCCTCCAACGATGTCCCTGGCAGGTGGGCCATGAGCTATTGTATTGGGCATATCCCTCCCACATTTCCAAGCACATCTGTGTGATGCCTACTTTCCCTTGAGTTCAGCAGAAGCACAGGATGCTTCACTTCCTCCTCCTGGTACTTCCTTACAAGTGAAAGTAAATACAAATGCATGGGAAGTAATACTGCCTTGCAGAAATCATGGAAATGAATAAAATGAAAAGATTGCCATCACATTAAAAAATAGCTTCTCCCAAAATTTTAAATAATGATACACCAAGAGAGGCAGGATTGTCAAGAGAGTTAGGTCTTTTGAGACATAATACCATAACTGCACACAACTACATTTGACCCTTCATTTAGCAAAAACATCAGCATCTGCAGCTGTTGGGATCTTTGTAGTCTTTCTGTCTCAGTATTTCATTGGGGAAAGCATTTTTATAAAGCAGTTATAAAATGCTTTCATGCTTCATTTGCCTGTTCCTCCTCTTTAGTCTTTCCCCTCAATTAATAAAACTGAAATATATCAAGACCATCTAGCTAGAGCCATGGCAGGGCTGGGGATTTTCCTAACCAGCAGAGCCCAAAAGAAGTAGGGAGCATGCAATCTGTTTGATTTACTGCAGCAGAACAAAGCATGAGGTGAGGTACAGACGTCAGCAGAGCTGGAACAGACACTTCTAAGGCACAAATCACATCTTTGGCTCGGAGGCGCCCTCTCTCCCCACACGGAAGGAGGGTTCAAAAGGATGCAGACGCCTGAGGATACAGGAACAGCGAAAGGACCGAGATGCACTCAGGAGTGAATTTTAGCCAGGGAGTGTTTTCTAGACTCAGTCCTCACACAGAACTCCTGCATGTTTCTGAGCATGTGTGTGTGTAAGGTGCACTCGTATACATGTTCCTGTGAGTGTGTGCACACATACATACGTACACACATAGTTATGGTCCTCTTGAAGGGAAAGAAAACAAATAAGCATACTGAATTTCTCCTGTGTAAAATACATTGAGCTCTGTCATCCTTTCAAGTCTTCCCGTTCTAAACACACTCCTGCAGAGGACATTTGTTGCTCCCTGGGCTCCCGCACCAACGCCCCTGCTAGGGGGAGCAGTGCATCCCGAAGTGAGCGTCGCTGCCCTGTGGCTTGGCTCTCTGGGCTCACTCACTGCGCAAGGGCTATGGTGGCTCCCTGGGCAAAAAGCAGCAACTGCGACAGTGACGCTGTTGCCTGGTAGCAGGGGCGGGGCCATCTCTGGCTGTCACCTCTGTTCCATCCTGTCCTTGGTGAAAGTCAAAGGCGCAACCCACCCCTTTGTCTCTGCCTGACCCACCCTAGTCTCCTGTCTTCCTGCCGAGGTGTGGACAGCAACATCTTTACATATTAGCAAAAAATGTGTCATTTTGCCTGTTTGGAATGGAAAAAAAAAGAAAAATGACTGATATTTTCCAGCAAAATTCCTTATGTTAGCCTCCTTAATCTTTTAGAAACAATTAGATTGGAACAGGATCAATTTTAATTTATTTTATGTAACATACAGGCTGTCTAAAATGACATTTTTCACTGATGCCTGGCAATTAACATTTTACTAAGTGTTTTATATTTATTACACTCAATTTCTCACTGAGTGGTCATTATTCCAAGGGGCATATGGGCTGAGGTGTGAGATGAGGACAGTCCTCCAAGGCTTGCATGTGCTCATGCCAATTTCACCTTTGCTGTGCGTCTTGGATGGGCAGGTATAGATATAAAAGATCATCCTTAGCATCTAAGGGGCTCATCCTGATGATGAACTCATGAATTTTCTTTCCCTTCTCCTTACTCCATTCCCTCCCGAGCCTTGGACCCTCCTTTTCCAGCACCTGGGACCTTGTTGGGAACATGGAGAAAGGTGGGCAGCTGATGACTTACTAAAATATATCACTCTGGCCATCATTCACTGAATAATTTACATCAAAAAGGTTCCTGTAAATCCACAGAATTTGCCCAAATGCAAAAATGCAGCATAAAGCAGATGAGGGGTTCAGGCAGTACTGCTCTGGAGGCAGCAGGCCCGACTGTGGCAGCTAAGCCCTGCCAAGGTCTTTTCAGGCCTCTGTGGCTCTAACCCACCACAGCCAGGACTCCAGACAAGAGAGGTCTGGGATTCTGGAGAACAGGCCTGCCTCACACTTTCTTTCTTTATGGATTTGGAGGGAACTGGGGAGAATGGAAAGCAGACTGGAGAAAGGGAGTTAAGATTACTAAAAGTTTATAAGAAATGGGGCCACCTTCTGCACATACTTTATTCTGAGGTCTAGATTCTCTCTGTACCTGACAAGTGGGTCACATAGAACTGATAGCCATGGCTGCTGCTCTGCAGAGTTTCTGGTGGGCCCAGAAGTTCCCAAGGAGCTATCCTAATCACAGGCAGAAGAGTTTCATCAGTGGAGCTCCTGGAGCAACCAGATTAGCAGTTTGCAGAACTTCCTGCACCATGACCCCCAAGTATGCACGGTGCAGCCAAAAAGTGGGTCCTAAGAGAAGGAGTGTGTTTTCTGTGTCTGCCTCTGGGGGCTGGGACTTCCTCCTCCAGGGACACTGCTCCACCCAGCTAGTCCCCTGCTTCCTCTGACAATGGTGGAGGTCCACTCCATGGTGGAGTTGGAGAGAAATAGGGAAGGGGCTCCTGTGATATTTGGGCAGCAGAGGTGTTGATCACTTAGTCTTCCCACCTTTCAGAGGTAACAAGGGCCAAGCAACCTGGCTGGTGGGGGACAGCTCTGAAGATTCCATTGACCATTTACCTTCTTACAGATGTGTATGCATGTCACATTAAAATGCAAAGCACTGAGGATTTCTACTGCGCCAGATTGCTTTGCCTGCTGACGTCTTTGCATCTTGATTTGCATTCATAGATGGGGTTTTGTTTTGTGTCAATAGCACACTCTCACCAGGGTGGGAAACGCTGCAAAATACATGCACATGATACACCAATCCACGCATATATCATTTATATACATGACAGTGTTTGTAGCCCACTTCCATTGCAGCAGCTTGAAATATCTGCCAGTCCCTTTTGACTACCCTGTTTCCTTGAAAACCCATTATTTTTTACCCTAAGCTCTATTACGTGAGGTATTTTCATGCTATCCTTGTACCACCATTTCTTTGACCAGGAGATCTGGCTTTGCATCTCTCTTTATGCCAGCTACTGCAGCTAGCGTGCTCTGTGCAGATCCGCAGGTCTCCAAATGTAAAGATAAAATATTTAAAGTTTTTATTTTTCCAGTAAAGAAAGAAAGGCAACTCCAGCTCCCCCTCCCTTCCCTTTGCTTGGGGGGTGGAGCGAGGGTGTTGGCCACGTGCCCAGCATGACGGCCTAAAGGTTTGATTTATGAGTCTGATAATAAAAATCCCATTAGGCTCCCCTCATTGAGAAAAAGGAGCAGGAGAAAAAAGCTGCGTGTGTCACCAGAGCAGCATTGACGCAGGCAGCTCTGACGCCAGCAGCCTAGAAGGGGGTGGGGGCGTGGGGGGGTCTGCAAGGGGCGCGCGAGGGCCGGCAGCCCCAGAGCAGGGCCGGCTGGTCGTCCCTGCAGCATCCCCTTGCCGCCCCACTGCAGTCACCCTGCCACCCTGATGTGGCACTGCCTCTCCTCTGTTGCCCTTCTGTCTCCAGGGGGACCCTCTCCACCCTCTGCAGTGGGCTACCCTTATGTGACTCTGGCAACCCTTAGAGCCCTCCACCCTCCTGTGCCCTGGGGTCTCCCTCTTGCCCCAAAGAGAAAGGAAGCAAGACTCGGGGTTGCAAGTTGCAGTTGCAGAGGAAATATGTAGGAGTGGGTGGGTGGGTGAGCGTGGGATGTGGTGGAGTGCTGGATATTCCTTTCCCAAAGGGACCATGGGTTGCCACCCAGGGACACACACACACACACACACACACACACACACACAGCTCCCTAACTCCCTTCTCTGGCAAGCTCCAGTGTTCACAACCTGAGAACACCCTAGAGTCAGAGTTACTTTTCTATCTAAAATTTAAGACTAGAAAAAGGTTAGTGTGGTGTGTCGGGTTCCGGGAGCGTGGATCCAGGCAGCTGACTGTGGCCTGAGCCTGGGGACAGACTTCCGGGTAGCTTTTGAACCAGTGCACCTGACCTTCCCAAGACAGATATAGGCGGACCACTGCTGTGAACGCTGTGATGCAAGTGGGTGCTGCTTCCTATGTTAAATCTGAACGAGCCCGGACAACACATGCACACCTGTGCTTCTCACTATCTCCAGAACTGAAAGACTAGCTGCACATACTCCTTCCTGAGCATGGCTAGAAAAGTAGGGGCGCAACGCCAGCCTGAACTCGGTAGCCACCACTCAGTCCTTGGTCCTTACATTCCGTCTTCTACATTCTAACACACAAGAGGTGATGCTCTGTGCAGAGGGTCTCAGTCCACAGCAGCAGGCAGCACCATACTAGGAGAAACTTCTTGTGATAACTCCCTTCTCACGCCCACTGGACCAAACAGCCCGAGAAAACCACAAGTGTCTGAATCTCCTAAAACACCCTCAATAGCAGGCACTGATGGTGAACCTATGGCACATATGTTATTTTTCTTTTCAGAAAAAAGATGTTGATTTACAAGCCGTTTTTTTTTCTAAACTATTCCTAAAGTGTTTTTTCTAAACCTCAGTATTCAGGTTGAATTGCAGTGTCAGCACTTTGTCACACATACTTGGGTTTGGGGATGCACTTGGGCACTTGTCTCTAGAAGGTTCGCTGTCTATAATGGTTCGCCATTACACATAGGAGCTGGAGGTAGAAGCCACCCAGATGCCCATCTACCCAAGGAAGGATGCACCCAATGTGATCTATCCATGGGCCAAATGTTACCCAGCCACACAAAGGAATGACACACTGACACCAGCTGCCAAGGGGATGAGCCTGAGGATATTATGCTGAGGGAAAGGAGCCAGTCACAAAGGGACAAATCCTATAAGATTCCATCTGTATGAGGAAATCTCGCAGTATCAGTTCATATCCTCAAAGTGTGGACTGGTGGTTGCCAAGGCCTAGAGGGAGGGTGGGAAGAAGGGGTCACTGTTAAATGGATCAGCGCTTCTATTTGCGATGATGCCAAAATTTTAGAAGTAGATAATAGTGATGGTTTCATAATATTGTGTATTTATCAGGATGACCAAATAATATACTTAAATATGGCAGAAACTGTCCAATTTTTGAGAAACACATTTGTGTTGCAGTGTGGAATATACATACCTATATACATACCTATATACATACCTATATACATATATAGGTATTATATATAATATATCAGGTACATATACATATCTCATCACTATAAATATAAGCACAGATACCTGTTGTGTCTTTAGCCATTAGAAAAATGCAAACTTAAACCGTGTTGAGATTCTATTTATTTTAGTGAGAATGGCTTTCATCATGGACTCAATAAACACCAAATGGTGCCAAAGATGTGGGAGGAAAGGAACTCTTCCTTATCATTAATGAGAATGCAAACTAGTATAACTACTATGGAATTCAGTATGGAGAGTCTTCAAAGGCTAAGAATAGAAATTCTATTTGACCCAGCTAAAACTCTTCTCGATTTTTTCCTGAAATAGTTAAAGTCATCATATGCATACCTATATCTATACCATCACATTTCACAACAGCTAAATTATGGAGGTGGCTTATATCCCGTCAACAGATGAATGGATAAAGAACGTGTGGTAGACACACACAATAGAGTCCCCTTCAGCCATAAAGAAGGATAAATTTGAGTCTTTTGTAGGAAAATGGATAGATCTTGAGATCATAATGCTAAATCAAATAAGTCAGACACAGGTTAAATATTTCATAATTTCTCTAATATAAGAAGTCCAAAATATAAATAATTTAAAGAACAAAATAAAAGAGAGATGATAGGAAATAGAAAGCTAGACTGAGGAAGTAGGAAAGGGATTTGAAGCAGGTGGGAGAAAGTAAGGTAGGGGCAAGGTGAAATGAAAATAGTCAAAATGCAATATGCATATGTACCAAGTTTTCAAGACGCATTGTAAATGTATGCTAATAAAAAGAATGGTACTTCACCCAGGTTTCCTCTTCAGAGTCACTTCTGGGAATTGCACTCGAGGACTTAGTGCCAGCTGCAGGTACCCTGCAAAGACACATCTGCTTCCTTAGAGACAAGCCAGAGAGATACCCCAAGTCAAGGTGACAAATGAGGCAAGATGTCATGTGTCTCCAAGGGCCTCTTGCTCTTTCACACTTGCCAAAATGTCTTCCAATGTATTTGAGAATGTAAGAGAGTAGACTACATCCTCTGGTCTTTTCTTCGATAGTTCCTTACCATGAACACCCTAAAGGCCTACCCCTAACACTGCAAGGCACATTTATACAATGGATTTTTGAGAATAAGGACAATTTTAATACTCTTGGTAACTAACTTATATAATCTTTTCCAGTTGTTACTGGAATAGATAACTATAAAGCTGATGGCTAAAAACAATATAATTTTTTTTTTTTTTGTAATTTCAGATTTCTGCTGGCTACATTCCTTCAGAAGTGTCTGAAAGGAGTTTACTATCTGTCTTCTTCTGGTTTTGAGAGAAGCCAGTGACCCTGGGCTCATGACATATTCCTCCTCCTTCAGAGCCAACAACTCTTTGGTTCTACATTTGTACAGTGGGTCAAAGTATTTTTCTTTTCAGCATTTCTGGGTTTAGGATGGGCTGGTCCATGTAGATAGTTTAGACTGATCTCTCCATTGAAAGATCCATACCTTTAATCACATTGGTCAAGTTCAAGTCTTTTTTGATATGTCAGGTGACATGGTCCCAGGCTCTGGGGATCTTTGGGGGGGTCATCTTTCTGCCAACCACACTAAGAAACCTGCTATCATTGATAATTTTATCAATATTGCTCTCCAGAAACTCAGTAGCATGCCAGTCAGTTTAAAATTCAAACATTCAGAGAAGGAATTAGCCAAGACTCTCTTCAGTTTTTTTTTTTTTTTTTTTGCCTTTTTTATTGGCTTGATCTTACTGTAGCATCTTAGGATGGTCATTCTGTCCTCTGTCTCTCCTGAGTAAGTTTCCTTCGCTAGTCATTCCTGTTTCCATGGCCTATTTTAGTTACTTTTCCTTTTGTTGTGACAAAATACCTAACAGCCATAGTTAAAGGAAGAAATATATTTCACCTTATAGTCTGTAGAGGTTTCAGTTCATAGTTGGCTGGCTTCAAGCCAGGGCAGCAAGGCAAAGGAGGGTCAAAGGGGAGAAACAGTCTATGGCGTGGCAAGTAGAAAGCAGTGAGCAGCAAGCAGCAGCAGAAGCAGGCTTGCCTTCTTCCTGTCCCTTTATATTCCATCCAAGCTATCCATTAATCTCTGCCACTCACATCCAGTGTAGGCTTCCATTTTCCATATCCTTATTCTCTGTGTCACATTCTTTATCCATATTCCCATTCTCTAAATCCAGCCACCTCTGAAAAGCCTCATCTCTGATCCCCGGAGGCTTACAGGGACATTTAGACAGAAGCCATAACACAGTCACACTCATGGAATAGCAGTGATTGCAGCTGATACCCCAATGGACATTGATGTACAGCCTGTTTACAGATGGAGTAAATAGAGCTGCCCATGCACAAGCTCAGTATTTGATACAGTGAAGGCAGGTGGGCCTCATGGGTCTGTAGCCCTCACTTTTGAGCTTGCTACTTGGAGGTCCCTTCTTGAAATTCTCCCTCCTTTTTTTTCAGTGCTGCAGATGGATCCAGAGCTTCAAGTATGCTGGAAAAGTAAGCTACCACTGAGCTACATCTCCAGCATGAAACTCTTCATAATTTTTGTAAAAAGAGTCTTTTGAAGTTCTCTGCTTATCCTGAGTGGACAGATTCACTCCCTTGTTAGAAATTTTTTCTATCTGGGATGCCAAGGTTGTTGCAAGTCCTGCCATGGGACATGAAAGAGCCAGGAGGATACAGCCGGCCATGCCTATACCCTTGTCACTCAGTGACAGCAGCTCTGCTGCTACCCAAGGAGAGTCTGAAGTGAAGTGGCTCATGAACCTTTCACTGGCTATAGGAATAGGAAAACAAACAAACAA
The DNA here is from genome assembly GCA_004026965.1 of Petromus typicus. Lineage (NCBI taxonomy): Eukaryota > Metazoa > Chordata > Mammalia > Rodentia > Petromuridae > Petromus > Petromus typicus. The sequence goes on from PVIR01032796.1 coordinate 8,866, forward strand.
ACAAACAAACAAACAAACAAACAAACTCAACTCCCCACGCCTAGGGACTTCTGCCCTAGGATTCAGGAAAACTTGTAGGGTGGTGAGATGTCACATTAAGGAAGCCTGGATATGCACTGCCCATACCTGTTCCACCTGGACTAATGAATCAGCAGCTTCCCCCTTCTGCTCTGATCTGTCACTACTGGGAACGGTGCCACACAGTGGGTACTGTCCTTGTTCCCTCTCCAGTCCCTCAGGCTTTGCAGCATTCTCTCAATCTCTTCCTTTGAGTGTGGTCATAATTAGACTTTTTTCTTTAAAAGAAAAATGTTCATTTTTAGGTTTTGGTGCAATGCAAAGTGACTGTCATGGATTCTGCTTGATGTCTCAAAACATGCAAAGATAATACTGGACTGATTACATAAATAGAAGAGAGAGGCGATCACAGGGCCTTTGGAGAGGACGAAGCAATTGATACCTTTTGGCTGAAAGTTTTTGATGACTACCAGCTGCCTTACATTAGGCCTAATCCTGAGAGCCTCCCTCAAGGGCCACACTTTCCAGTCCTACCCCTTCTTCATTCTGTTATACCCTGTTTTCTTCTCATTTCTTTTCAGCTCCTAAACCCCTTTCCTCTCTTCTTTGTGTTGTTCATTGTTTTGAAACATCACTTTAAAGAACAATTTTTACCATTTCCGTCCCAAACCAGCACACAGCTTCATTGTAATCCACGACTGCACAATATAATTTCCCTTCAAAGCGCATATTTCAACTTGTGGCTATATGTTGGCTTATGAAACCTTCCTTTCACCTCATCCCACGTCCCAGCCCCAAACGATCTACTCCACCACACTCTGGATGGGCTCTTTCATTCCAGCCAGCCATCCCTGCACTCCCCAGGCAGGGGTGGCACTTAATGAGTATGCTTGCTATAACTAAATGAGTAATAGAAAGTTCTGGTGGCCCCTAGATTGAGCTCAAACTCAGACATCTAGGGACACACACACACACACACACACACACACACACACACACACACTTTCTTATAGTTACTATAAGAAAAATCAGTCCTATGACTTTCCTTCAGGCTTCTCTAATAACATCTGGTCAAATGTCTCACTTTCTAGCATCCTTACTTTTCTTCTTATGTGCAGTGTGTTTTGCATTTTCTTGTCATCAAAGAACTCTGCTAAGTGTATCATTTCCTTTTATAATTACTTTCAGATGAAATATTTTGTTAGCTATTTTCAGCTTGTACTGATGAAAAATGTGAATCAAAGTATAAAAGACAATTAGTAGGCCTAGGAAACTTTTAAAAAGGAACTTAGAGGCATTTAAAATAAATTAAGGGTATTACTGCCCTTCCTTGATTGGTAGTTTCCTCAAACATGTGGTTGTGTAAAGTTTTCCATCTCTCATCAAGTTGACCATGTATATATACGTGCTATAATTCTCTCACAAATTATTGTATACATTTGTTTTATAGTAATATTGCTATGGTAACTAAAAAAAATTTTTGATCAGAGATCAAGTTGTAATAGATTCCATGCTGTGACAATATTTTTTATTTCTACATTAGCAAAAAAATATCTTAGCACTTCTCAATGGAAAATTCCAGATTTGCAAGAGATTCTACAATATTTCAAATGTTAGACAGTGTTGAGAACCATCTCTAATCTGTGAGAAACAACTTCACAACTTTCAATGACATATTTATTTATGAGCTGCTCAGAGACTGTGGGGGAAGGGAATTGGAACACTGAAAACCTTAATAAATAACAGAGATGATGCATATTTCCAGATAGCTCTGATTTTCAGTACATGTTCACATGTGCATTCTACTTGCGCTGTATTTAAAAACCTAATTTATTCCCCCAAAGGCACTATGGTCAAATATCGCAGTCCAATTTAACTTGAGTAAAATCTTATCTTTTTTTCCATAGGAAGAGACATATTGTTATGCTAGCTAGCATTTGGCCTGGCTTCTATTCCTTAAGACATTTAGCCTCTAATTTATCAGAGTTGTTTCTACTATGTCACATCAGTGGCTATTACAGCAATCAAGGTGTTTTGAAATATGATGACTCTTTCTTTTCACAAATTGGTCAAAATTTTCCATCATTTTTGGGGACTAAGATTTGAAATCTCATGAGGAAATTGAAGTCATTGGAAAAATACTTCACACAAAATAAAAACATGTTTAGTATAACTAGCACAATTTGTTTGGTGTATAACTTATGCCTGGTGACCATCTGAATATTATTTCATTCTAAGATAAGTGAAAATTCAAGTGGTAAATCCAGAAGCTCCTTTAGCTTTGCTCTGACCAATTTTATTTGCTATCTCTTATGAGCCAGGACTCAGAGACTACCAGAGACAAGGACTTGCTGCAGACATCGTGGGGAACAGGATTGGTTGCATGTTCAAATTCTACTCTCTTCCTTCTCTTTCTAGTAGATCATTGGCTCTTGTACTTATCTCAGTGAAACAGTGATTTTACCTCCAACACAGTCCTGGCCAATAAGGTGAAAGCAGTCTTTTAAAAGTGTCTGGAAGAGTCGAGTGTGGTGGCTCATGTCTGTAATCCCAGCACTTTGGAGGCAGAGCCAGCAGGATTGCTGTGAGTTCAATGCTAGCCTGGGCCACATAGTGAGTTCAGGATCAGCCTGAATTACAAAGCAAGATCCTGTATCAAAAAACTAAAAAAAAAAAAAATCTGAAACAGGGTTGGTGGTGTATATAATCCCAGCACTAGAGGCTGAAGCAGGAAGAGAAGCCATGAGTTCAAGTCCAGTCTGAACTACATAGACCTTGTCTCAAAAAAAGTCTGTAGTTATGGGGGGGTGGTAGGGTGGGTGGGGCTATGGGAAAAAATGAGAATTAAGTTGTGTCTTATACTGGTACAAATCCCCATTATGGAGTGCAATCATGATGTGTATATTTAATGTACCAATAAAGATAATTTAAAAAAAAAAGTCTGTAGAAATATTTAATTTCATAAAAGGAAGGGATGCCAGTTGATGCCAGGCTCTCTTCACTTTTGGCTAGATCTTGGACACAAAATGGCACTGATTCCTGCAGTCAGTCTTGCTTAAGAAAGGACAGGGAAAGGCAGCAGGAAAAGGAAAGGGATACCTTCAGGGGAAAGAGCTGGCTTATGCCTTGCCAAGTCTATAATCAGCAGCCACAAGTACTTGTTTTCAGACTTACTGTTCTTCATGACCTGAGCCTGGGGTTTCTGTCACTCATAGTAGAACACATACATGGCTTATACATACATGTACACACACACACACACACACACACACACACACATACACACTGATTACAACAGTGCCATAAGAAAATTATGCCAGCAAGCTCTCCTGACTTCATGCCAAAGAGAGGGCCAAGAACCAACCTGTAAGAAGGAATCAGGGCTCACCTGCAGGGGAAGAACATCCACTAAGGTAGAAGTCTTAAAGAGCTGGCCAGTCTGGGGAATTCAGGTGCTTGATATGGCTAGAGAAAGAGACACTCAAGACAGTTCTAGGAAGACCAAGATGGAAAACTGAGCAAGACCCAGTTGTGAGGGCTATCTGTGCCTAGAACAGCTGGGAATTCCTTACTGTTCTTATCTGATGGTGTTGAAACATCTCTGCTTTCTTGTTATGCGATCAAACAGGTCTGAGTTGGGACAAGACAGAAAGGATGTTTTCGATGGATCCAGTATGGTCTAAATTGAAAACAGGTTTTGTTAAAGATTGATTTTATTGGTACATTTTATATATACATCATGATCCCATTCAACATTGAGAATCTGTACCAGTATATGACATGACTTAATTCTCATTTTTTGAAAACAAATTTTAAACCAGGGAAGTTGTGTTGATGTCACTGACTCAAAGATCAGCAATGAGTGTGATGAGTCAGAGGTAGGTGGGACACAAAGAGGACTATTCGCTATTGCTTCCCAGTAACCTATCTATAACTTCTTACCCATAAGGTGAGAAGTTCTGTGGGAGTCACTGGGAAAAAGAAGGGAGAGAATATAGAGGTAGTGCTCAGGCTTTAGCTGGGTTTGAAGGTGTCAGACCTCTATAGGGGCAGAGAGTGGGGCAGAGAGTGAAACCCTGTAGGACTGTGATGGCGATCTTATGGCATATGAGTCTGCAAGCACAGAGTCCTGTCTGTGATGAAATCTCGAGTTGCATGAGTTGTTTTTTTTCTAAGCTAAAGCTACAGTGCTCAAGTTGAATTGCAGTGTTGGAACTTTGTGACAGGTGGATTCTGGGCTACAGTTTGGGTACTCAGTCTCTAAAAGGTTTTGCATCACTGTCACAGAGCATCCAAAGCCAAAGCTCGTAGCTTTGATCAGCACAGGCAGGAGAGCCCTGTTGTGGAAAAGCCTACCTCTTTAGAGTTAGGACTTCGAGATCGCTGGTGAAGGTGAATTTTACAGTTATATATATATACCACACCTGTGTATTATCTCCAGTTTCCAGCTGCTCCTTCACATTCTTCTTTCCCTAGTACTAAGTGATGAGGAGAGGAGACATCCACAGTATCCTCTCCTCACTGTTTCTATATAGCCTTTTTGGCCAGCCAACTGTATAACTTGCCAACCAACTGTATTATTTGCCTACTTTCTGTGACAAGGCACAATGCCTGACACATAGACATTAAAGGGGGGAAGGTTTAATTATGACTCACGATTTCTGGTCAACTGGCTCCAAGGTAGAAACATCATGGAAGAAGAGGATGGTGGGACAAAGCTGCCCAGTTCACACACCTGGGGAGCAGAGCAGGGCAACAGTGCCAGACAGCAGGGGGTGAGGGGCCAGACACGGACTCTAAGGCGATGCCTCTTCAGTTCACCCAGCAGAAGCAAAGCAAACCAAACCAAAGGTATCAGAGTTTCTTAAATTTCAGTTAAATGTTCCTTCCCTTTATTGGCTTTGGAGTGAGATGTTTTGAAGAGTTTAGATATATAGGGGTATAACTTGCTAGGAGAGAGGTATGTATATAAAAAATAGAGATAGGTAGACAGATGATGAGTAGATGAAAGAATGAATAGATGACACATAATAAATGATAGATTATGGATAGATAGAAGATTGATAGATAACAGACATGATTGATAGGTATTTAGATGACAAATATATGGGTGACAGAAAGATAGATGGTAAGGAGATACATAAAATTTTGATTTATGCCTATAAATGATGTACCTGTTTGATTCTTACAATAAATTTGTTAGATAATTGTAGAAAATATTTTAATCTTCATTTTATAAGTAAGAACACAGCAACTATGAATAACTTTGCAAAATTCACAGATCCAGAACCTGACATAATTGAAAAAATAAAGCATATTGACTCTAATAATTTATTTCTAGTATATATTATTACACAGTGTAGTGATACTCAGTTGAAATTCTGCCTGCTCAATTTACACAGTAATATAGAAACATATTATATTATATTTTGTGGAGGTCACCACAACCCAAGCAGCCTGAGGATGGAGCATCCTCCAGACCAGAGCTGTTCTAGCTGAGTGGATCAAAGAGCTTTCTCACAACTCATTAAACATTCTAATTAATGCAGAACTGGTCACACTTTTCCAGCTGGACAGAGAGCGGCCCATGCACTCAGCAGAGCACCATGCAGCTGTGAAACAGGAAATCGGAAGACAGTGCTGTTCAGCTGGCGGGGAGCAATTTCCAGGAGATAGTATTTGCTGGGAAAACAGCAAATTGCAAAAGAGCATATGTCATGTTCTAAATTTTGTGAATGAACAGGAGAAGACACGAAAGAGAACGTATATCTTCTCACCTTTATAAAAAGAAACAAAGTTGAGATGTACCTGAAAATAGTGACATTGGTTTCCTGCGGTCTCAAGGAAGTAGGGCGAGCAAGCGAGGGGTGGGAGTGAAGGTGGGGATGTTCTCCTTGTTGATCTAAAAGCTAGCTCTGACTTTTAGAAGTATATTCAAACATACACATTCGAACAATGCGATTAAATCCCTATGCACGTGGAAGAGAAGACACCATACGCCCCAAGGAAGCTGAAGCAAATGCACCCAATCAGTATTCCAAAGAGAAGTAACAGAAGGGAGATGACCGTGACAGCAGTGGGCTCAGTACCCCGACCACTCTCTGGCAGAGCCTCCGGGTTCTGTGCCACATGGTGAGCGGGACTGAGGCACGGACCTCTTCCTGGTAGTTAGTGGCTTGTTCTGGTCTGGAAAGAGCGATACAGACCTGATTTTCGATATTTTATGGAATCGAACAGGAAAGGGAATGTACTGGTGCATACATATATTCCAGAATGTGCTGGAGTCAGAGATGTCACTCGGATAAAAAGGACATAGACTGACACATCAGATGCAGCTAAGGAGGAGTACTGGTTTCCGGTATGTAAATGTATGGCGCGTACGCTGTGTACTTGTTGGGAGCTGTGCATGCGCGCATCGTGTATACAGGACGTGGACATGAATTCAGTGCCTCCATCTGTCTGCCACAAGGTCACACAGAAAAAAGGACCCGGAGCAACAAGCACATTCGACACCAGGATGTGAAACCATGAAACGGAAGCAACATTGACCCCAGAAAGGACTGATTCCAGGCCTGGGCAAGACAAGTACAAGATGAGCCAGAAGTGTCTTAGGGGACAGAATAAAGAAATGCTCACAGGGACTGGAGGTGACACTCAGGGAGCCAGCTGGAACAGATTCTCACTGTCTTTTAGCAGATCAGATATGAGCACTGAAATAATTACATAAAGTAATGGATTGGGGAAGATTAAAAATAGCAATTCATCAGTCTATAATGCTACTGCCACCAATACATAGAAAATAAATTAGTGAATGAAGGGAAGGGAAGTGTTTCCTGTGTGGAGGCCGATGTGCAGGAAGTGCTGAGCTCGCATATCACGGAACAGGATGGGCCAAGCGTGTCATCAGCAGGTGCTGATCCTGAGAGGGCATTGTATCTCCTCACCATTGCGTCTCCTCACAGATTAGCTCTTGCTGCAAGAAGCAAAAAAGAAGTGGTAGAATCAGGCCGGGCCTCGATCAGAGTTCACATTGTGCCAGTAGGGAGCAGGACAGGAGCTCCTGAGGTGCCATCCTGTGGAGAACACAACCCAGCCTCGCTCAACACAGGCTGAGATGCCCCACCTGGTCAGGCTGGGAGGTCCGCGAGCAGCACACATACAGACATGCCAATGGAACACGGGGGAGGAGCTGTGCTTGCAGAGACACCCAGGGCATAAAGGTTCCAGAAAGTCTCTAGGTCTAAAAATAGGGCAATAAATGCACCCCCTTGACCCTAGATAGGGTGAGGTATCCTAAAATTATAATAGGGTTCATTGACCAAATATGTGCACCAAAACACTGTACCAATGACATAATTAACTGATATTGATATCAGCACAGTGATTTTGTAGGGAAATGTCTCTTTTTTTTGAGACAGGGTCTCATTTTGTAGTTCAGGTCTGCCCTGAGCTTACTATGTAGCCCAGGCGAGCCTAGAATTTACAGCAATCCTCCTGCCTCTGCCTCCAAAGTGCTGGGATTATAGGTGTGAGCCACCATGCCCAGCATTGTAGAATGTCATACTGATTGCTGGTGGGTGTGAGTCACCACACCCAGTATTGTGTGTGGTTACCAGGGATTGAACTAAGGACCTTGCACTTGAAGGCAGGCACCAGAACCACTGAGATAAGTCCTCAGCCAAATGTCTCTATTCTGAGGAATACACTCAAGTATTTGAGGTATGTACCTTACACCTAGGCAATTATAAACTAGCAAAGTGAGTGGGCAAATGATGAAGTAAAAAGGAAAAAAGTGCCAACAAGGCAACTCTGGAAACAGGTGCTGTAAGTATAAGAGTTTGGTTTGTTTTTTGGGTTTTTTTTTTTTTTTTTTTTTTTACTAGTTTATCTTATAATTCTGTAAATTTGAAATTCTTTCCAAATAAAAAGCACAAAAGCATAACAAGTGAAATCTAAATAGTTAAATGCATTTGGGAAAACTAAACTATGAGATGGGCAGCAGAGATGTAGTTAATATTTCTGGATCATACAATATCTTTTCTCTAGCAAAAAGCTACCTACAGGCCCCCACCTTCTGACTGTGTTGGATAATTTGCCCTCATTTTCCCATGTGTTTTCTGAGGGCTGGAAGATTACACTCTTTAAATAATGTAATCTTTCTTCCAACTCTAAGAATCAGTTATTACATCTTGAATCTACATTTTTGGACTTCACCTACTCACAACCTTAACTAAACAACTTTCAGGTGGTCTGTGTCTTCTTCTTTATTTGAAGATAATTTTCTTCATTTTACAAGTTTTCTTAAGTATAAAAATATTGTGCTACGATCATCAGTGCAACACCATATCTTAGTCCACTTTGTACTTTGTATCACAGACTACTGGAGTCCAGGGAACTACATTCAATAGAAGCTCATTTCACACCATTCTGTAGAAGTCCGGGGTCAAGATATCAGCATCTGGTGAGAGCCCTTTTGCTTCCTTGCTTGGCAGAGGGCACAGGGCACAGATACCTCCAGAGCCCTTTTTACAGCTGCATTAACCACACATGAGGGTGGAGCCATCCTGTTACCCACCTCCCCACACTGTTGTACTGGGGACTGTTTTTGGCATGTGATGAGGGGACATTCAGATCTGGCATAATAGAACAATCAGCTTTTCTACCAATGGATACTGTCCATAGGACAATATTCTTTGTCAAGGTCAGCTACTTAGGTTTTGCTTGTCTTCTCTGCACTGTCCTTTGGAAGGAGTCAGAAGATCTCTCTTCACAGAGTGAGGGAAACCTGGACATATTCTCTCAATAAAAAGGGAAGAGGGTGTAGGGATAAATAAGGAGGGGAAAAAGAAAGGGATAGTAATAAAGAAAAAAGGAAACAAAACTTTTGTAGATAGAAGTAGGGGGTTGCAGGGCAATGGAGAGGGAAGAAATGAGAATCAAGTCATGTCATATTCTGGTACAAACTTTCAATGTTGAATGTGATGATGATGTGTATTCATAAGGTACCAATAACGATTTGAATTTAAAAATTAAAAAAAATAATTTATACAAAAAGAACAAAGGAAAAGATCAGGTCATGAGAAGGAGTTCTCACACTAAAGCTAAGCCCTTTTAATAGTGTCCTCAGCGGGCCAGGGAGTTAGCTCAGTGGTTCCGGCGCCTGTCCTGCAAGCACAAGGACCCGGGTTCGATCCCCTGTAACCACATAACAGTACTGGGCATGGAGACTCATGCCCAGCAGCAACCAGCACCACATACCACAGTGCCGGGTGTGGTGGCTCACGCCTGTAATCCCAGCACTCGGGAGGCAGAGGCAGGAGGATTGCTGTGATGTGAGTTTGAGGCTGAGCTCAGGGCCAACCTGAACCACAAAGTGAGACCCTGTCTCAAAAAACCTTAAAATAAAACAAAAAACAAAACAAAACAAAAAAAATAGTGTCCTCAGGGTCTTCTACTTCTTTTTTTTTTTTTTTTTTTTTTTG